>JAZGTJ010013318.1:0-15092 GCA_036877575.1 Botia almorhae
AGTTACAGCAATGTTTCATCAACAATTTCAGGCATTAAATGTATTGAATAAACATAATTAATAACATTCTTGCAGCTAAGATAAGTCATGATTTTTGGTGCAGTAGACGATTTCTGAGAAACCTTGTTGATACTTGAAATTTAAACCCAAAGAAAAACTTTTTCAGGTGTCTGAGCTTGATCAGATTATTTTTGTTTTGGAAAATATTAACTATTGACCTCACTACATTCCAAAGCGTAATCATACTTTTACTTTCAGAAAAAAATGCTGTTCCTTGTTATTTTAAAGTAAAAAATTTTTTTAATACAAATAGGCACCAATAAGCAAGCCAATTAATGAAAGAGAATTTCTTTGCAACTATAAAACACAGAATCAGTGAAAGTGCCTGGCAGTTGGAAAGCAATCCTTGCTTGCAAAGCTGAATCACAAATCATGCATATTTAATATATGCATCTACTCAAACCTCCCTAATTGACTAGCGCTAGCTAGATAACTTCTCATAATACTGTGGGTCTAAGCAATAACCTATGCAAGCAATAACCTATTTATGTGCTGTAAGATGTTACCTTACCTGACCTTTTGAGCAAATAAAAATGCTTCCTGTCTGTCAATCATTTTGCATTCACAGGGCTGCCCATATATTACAAACAGGAAGCAATACATTGCAATACAATACAGATTGTGTATTCCAGCTTTAACAAATACAAAATATGTTCTAGAATTTGTGGTAATATATTCTAACTCCTTTCTGAAAGCCCTTGTTCCCCCTCTTTCCATTTATTACTCTCTATCTCTGTAGTTGACCTACCTGCCCCAGCCTTGGGGCAACTGCCGTTCCACCAGTGAGCAGATGATCCCAGGTTACGATACCTACAGTATCAGCGCCTGCCGCCTGCGCTGCGAGACTCTTGAGGTTCTGCGTGAGTGCAAATGCAGGATGGTGCACATGCCTGGTAACGCTACACTGCTGCATTCATTTCCCACTCAACCTAATCAGCATGTATTCCGCTAATTGCTAAAATGCTAAATGAATAAACTTTTCTCATCTAATTTGCTCCAGGCAGTGAAGCCGAAAGCTTAATGCACGTCTCTAAATTAACTTACTGTCTAGTCTGTTCGTTTATTTAGCAACTGGGGGGAAAATTTAGATAATCACAATCTGACAAGCTTCCCTTTAGGAGCGATATGATGAACTTGCACCTGCTGATTTCTAACGTTCCACATGAACAGGCTCACGAACAGCAAAACGTAATATTACTTTCAGAGTGATTGTTGTCTCTCTTGAAGCCGTTGCTCAGAAAAGCAACAACTTGTTGGGGTTGTTCTGTGTCCCCAGAAACCTCTTTTCTAATTAACTCCACTACACCTGAGTTGTTATCAGCGTGGTTTTTCCGAGTGCGTTTGACTGTTGGTGGTTGGGCTCTAATGGAAGCTCTGCTCCTCTGCCTTGTTCCTAAATCAATCCCCCATAATGCAAATTGAACAGAGGGACTGTTTCAGAAGCATTTACTTAAAGGACATGTTCTCTTAGGTGCTACAATATTTCCTCCAACCGCTTGTTCTTATGATGGATACAGATGGTAAGTTGGACATCTTTTGGCATTGTGTGGATGGGTATTGGGTTTAGGAGATTCTAAATGCATCTTTGGGGAGGCTCTGGATCTGTCCATTTTGGGTGCAATTAGACCCAGACTGATGGTCACGAGGGAGGCGTAGTAAAACGAAGCCCATCTTTAGCCGTCACACACTGTCCTTCATCATTTTGGGAACAAAGCAGAGTTGTGATTTCAATGCCCTGCCTCTTAAGCCTTTTTTTTCCTCAGCTGGCAGTAAAAAGCAGCAATCACTTTTGTTTTGATTGATCAGAGTCATTATGTGTTTTGTTTCTCAGGAGATGCTGATATCTGTACTCCCAGCAAAATTAAATGTGTGGACAAAGCACTTGGTAAGCAAGCATTTTTCATTTTTGCAAACACCCCGGAGTGTAATATCTCCAGAGTTAGTGGCCACAAATAATTAAATACTAGATAAACAGACATTTTGCGTGCGTGGTGCGGCGTGGGGGTCGGCCAGGGTGGGTGCCACAGAATTACGCTGGTGATTATTTCTCTTTCATGAGAGCTGTAGACTCAGTTCATGAATGAGAATTGTTTTCAGCCTGCTCTCCGGCGCATTCACAGAACCTCGACATCCTTTACCGAACAGCATTAAGCTAGAGATCCCTGCAGAGCGTTAGCCTCTGATATCCTCACAGCATTATTACATCCTGAAGGTGTCTTGTTCGACTGATTTTATGATGCTCGTAAATGGGGCGGCTCATGAAAAGTGGATGATGAGAGAAGTATCATTACAATTATGATAGTCCTTATCTAACAAACCAGAAATTTAATCATCTCTCCAGTCAAAAAGAATCCTGACCCCATTTAATGGGTAGTTGAACTAAATCCAGATATATTTTAAAAGAATGGACTGGATGTACATTCACTGTATTGGCCTATTCAAATATTATAACTAAATTGTTCACTTTTGACAGGTATATATATGTTTGCATTGTATGGTGGGATTGGTGGAATAGGCCTTTTCTCATCTTGTAGCTTAATTGCTAGAGCATTGTGTTGGCAGCGCAAAGGTTGTGGGTTCAATTCCCAGGGAACACACACACTAAAAAAAATGATAACTTGAATGCACTGCAAGTCGCTTTGGATAAAAGCAGCTGCCAAATGCATAAATGCAAAATGCATAAATGTATTTTAATCTAAATCAAGCAGTCTTATCCATGCATACAGATATAAACATATGACATTAATAGCAATATAAGATATGCCTTCAGAAGTGAACATCCATTTAGACTTGAAAGTGGTTAAACCAATTTACTGAGATCAACATTAAAAAAACATCATAAACATAATTTGCTTTCTTTTTCGAGGGGAGGCACAACTAAAGTGCTGAACATTAAACAATACTGAAATTCATTTACAACAATATACATACAATAGCATATAATATAGTAACAAATATTTTTTGTTCATAAATCAGACATCACAAGTATTTAGTGTTTCTACATTACATTTTGCTTTAAAAGGAAGAAATGTCAGCAGTTTGTATATACTTAACTAAAGCATGACATTCGTGCTGCTTTCCCCTCAGGCGGGTTGAGTTTGTGTGTATGTGTGTGCGCTCTTCCCTGGATGCCCTTCAGAAACCAAATTAAATCTGAACAACATGCTGAGTGTGTTTCAAGCATCTTATGAATGATTATTTAGTGCTGGTGTTATCTCTCCACATTAGTTTGATGAATGAAGAATATATGTGCAGGTGTGGGCCAGAGCACCTGCTCTCTCTCATAGACACATGCACACACGCACACACAGCTTTCCTCTGCACAGCTCTCCTTTCTGTATCCCTTGCTGTTTTGTGATGTTCTGACTATTCTCTGTGTTTCAGCATTATTACAGAGAAGTTCAGGTGACTCCTGCTCCTGTGAAACTCCCTGTAACCTCACACGTTATGGCAAAGAGCTTTCCATGGTTAAAATCCCCAGCAAGGGCTCTGCTCGCTACCTATCTAGAAAATACCACAAGTCAGAAGACTACATTAGGTGTGCCTGCATTTCCACTTTAATATAATTATCTACAACAAGTTCAATACTAATAATGATTATAATCATAATAAAAGTTAATATTAAAAGTCTGAGACCACTAATGAAGATGCTTTTTAAAATGTTTTTTTATAATTTAATACAATATTTTAAATACAAAAGTTTTCCTTTTGCTCTAATTCCACCATACACCCAAGCTGGCATAGACTTCATATGTTTGTGGATAACTTGATGATCCATGTTATTTTAACATGAATTGAGAATGTTCTGAATAGCATCTTGTGTAAATTTGTCAACATCCTAAAACGTTTTTCCAGAATAAATTAGAATTTAAATACGCATTGTCTGATATCCACACATATATTTTATTAAGTTATTAATTTCCTGCCTAATTACATTTTGTTGCTCTTTTATTTTTAGAGATAACTTCCTTGTTTTGGACGTATTCTTTGAAGCTCTAAATTATGAAACAATAGAACAGAAAAAAGCATATGATGTCGCAGGATTATTAGGTGGGTTCTTTATAATTATACAAGTGGATCAGCATTTCTGTGCTTAAAATGCCTTTGCAGTCTGATATAATATCTATATGATAGAGATTGATTTTTTCTGTTTTGTCTATCAGGGGACATTGGGGGACAGATGGGGCTTTTTATAGGGGCCAGTGTCCTCACCATCTTGGAGATTCTGGACTACGTATATGAGGTAATCGTGTATTGTTTTGGCTTTGTGCCTCTGTTCAGCAAGCATTAATTTTTAAGCTCCTGCAAGAAGCCCTGCGGTATCTTGAGAATTTTTCTAGCTTCTAAAGGGTGTTTCTAGACGCATAAGAGCAGATACTGTATGAGTAGGCCTGAGAGCTGAGCAGCAGAATAGCTGAGGCTGCAAAACTGCGTTTACACCTCTCATTTGTCATTCTTTCCCTTCTGCCTTTTTTCTCTCTTCACTTTCTTAGGTGATCAAACATAGACTGGAGCGTTTGCTCAGGCCTCAAAGAGAGGACAAGAAACAAACCCAACAGCAGCAACAGGCCAGCACAGTCGCCACAGTAAATCTTGAGGAAATGAAAGCTAAGGTGAGCTTATCTCTAGAGGGCTAGTATACAACAGAGTTGGGATATGGCACATATCAACTTTCTGAATAGATACAGTACAGAGAGAAATTGAACATCAACAGCGGGACATTTAGCCATGATCTGCATGGATCAGGGCTGTGTCCACATTCACATTAGTTCCATATCATGTAGTGGGATCTTTAAAAGGTTTTAGTTTTAGGTTTCAGTGGAATGGAGTGGTTTAGTTCAATGGCTGAAAGTTTACAGTACCTTTAATTAACAGTAAACAACCTAAAGTTAAAATAATGAAATATTGTTTGGTAAGATAATATTTTATAGTGATTCTTATAAATGTAGCAATTCCTGTATTCTATCACTCTTATTATGTTATGGAAACAACGAGCCACTTAAAGCTAGGTGTTTAGTTTTTTACCATGATTAAGGGGGTTAAATCATAGTAAATTCACCGTAACATGGCCTCAGGTGGCTTATGGCAAAGATTAAACAATGAGTCACAGTGTGTCACATATTTAGGTATTTTATGCAGAATAGAACCATAAAATGTAAGAATTTAAAAATCCTTGTGGAAAGCATCTGACTCCTGCTGTTCCCATCAGGATTCTGGTGAGAGCCATTCTGAGGGTGCTTATGCCAACACCGTACTACCAAATCACCATCATCACCATCGTACCCATCACAGAGTGTTTGAAGA
The DNA here is from genome assembly GCA_036877575.1 of Botia almorhae. NCBI lineage: Eukaryota > Metazoa > Chordata > Actinopteri > Cypriniformes > Botiidae > Botia > Botia almorhae. Next base: position 5,365 of record JAZGTJ010013318.1, read on the forward strand.
CTTTGCTTGCTAGTAGCCTGCCCGGCAAGTCTAGTGCTGTTGACATCTACAGAAAGAGTTCTCTCTGTGCTGAGTTTGGGCTCAGTGATAGACCCTCAGACCTCAGTGTTTCTCTTTTGCTGTCACCAGTTAAAGCTACAGCCAAAGTCGAACTCCAAACCCTTGCTTCTAACCGAAAGCAAGCACAGACTGGACACCATGTTGTGGTCCAGCAGGAGACCTATCTGACACCACTTCCTCTGCCCCTCCTTTCACAGGAAGTGACATCACTGGCAATGCTCAGATTTCTAACCTGAATACTTTGGTACTGGGCCTCTATAATTTCAAGGCATAGACTGCATAGCATCTAGATCAACTTTATACTTCAGGTCCTGTTTGAAGCATTACACTTTATATTTTGTCCACTGTTAGAGTTTTTTCAGTGAATTCTCATCCTGTGAAATATTATAATTCAGATCAATCTACAAATGTAAATGATGTATTTGAATCATGGCTATCAACCCTTTAGAATCCAGAGGGTAAGAGCAATGTCTTCACTCTGGTACACTTACAAAGAAAATTATGAGAAAGGCGTAGAATAGTGTGTCAGAAAAAGAAAAAATGTATCCAATTACTATTGGGTATGTCTGGTAAATGTTTTTATCTCAAAAGCTTTATGGTTCTTTAACTTAAGGTATATTGAATAGTCCACTAATTTTGTAATGTTATTTATAGAGACGTAACGTGTGAGTGATAATGGGTGTCATTGGGTGTAAGGTGACTTCCATTTGAAAAACAGAATGTGTACAGTAAAGCCCGCCAAGCCCAGGAGACAATGCGGTTGCCACATTGTAAAAGGTTCATTTCAACCATCTAACTGTTGATGGATTCAGTTTCCATCAACAACATTTTTTATTAAACCAGATCTTATGTTCCTAATATCACTTATGAATGAGGCAGAGTTGAACGACCCCACCGGGAATGATAAACTTTGTTTGCTAAGCACACTTTCAAACTGTGTAATCTGATACCTCACCACCTATGACTAGATGTTTAAAATCTGTATTCTTTGCTGTAATGTCCAGCAGCATCTCTGACAAAAAGCCAGATATGAAAAACATTTGCATTAGAAGCCAGTTTTCTGCCTATTTATGAAATTAATAATTCACTTTTTCCATGTTAGCTGCAGGTATAACTATAATATCACTTAATGCAAGTAATGAATTTGGTTTCCAAATAGAGCTAATTTTACCAAGGATCAGCTGTGTAGCACCCTGAAAATGTCCATTCTATGCACAGTTATAATGGTTGCCCTTTTTTGTTTTTCTTTTAAATTACGTTTTGTTCAGCAAGAAAACATTGTGGTCAGCCATGCAAATCGGCCACTTTAACCATAATGAAGCCTACCAGTTGAAACAGTAGTGGAGTGAACATATTATTTTGTAATCAAATGTATGAAGTGCAGTTCTGACAATAGTTTGTTTGTTTAATTCATGTCTGAATATGTTATTAGATTAATTAATGTTCTAAATTATGATAATATGTGTACGATTTTATTATTTAAAAGTTCTGGTAAATACATAAAAAATGAGTAATATATAAATATGAACATTTTTCTATTGCTTAATGTACTGTATTATTTTTTTATTTTGATCCTTTCTTTCCCATGTTAAATTATATATTTACCAGGGCAATGGGGCAGTACTACAGAATTTTATTTCAGTGACACAAAACTACATATCATCTACTCTTTCTTTTTTGGTTAGATACAACCAGCAAGACAGATTTAGCATATTGTTTTTATGCAACATTTTGTGGAATGTAAATCTCATTTTTTGGATATCAAAACCATGCACACGTAGTCCATCTATATAGTCTATAAGTAATCATGGCTAATATGGGTTTTTAATATTCATAAAACTTTATCACAGTGACATTTTTAAAGGTTCCCTGAGCCTTGATGGCACCCTGAGCCAGTTATGCATAATATTACAGTTTACTCTCATAAATAACTCTGCTCTCGGCTATGAATGCAGAATAGCTGACATACCAGTGCATGTCAAAGAATTGCAGTGGAACAAATCACTCAGATTTGATTTGGCATTATCTGTCAACCTCATGCACTTGTGAAGTCACATATTTTTGCATTTGTTGCCTATCTTACATGTGCAGATGGAACTCCTCCAAATGTTGAAATGCAATTGCGTCTGTAAAGATTCAAAGGTTCTTTTATAAAGGGGGACCATCTTTCATAGTTCCTGCCATTAGTATTAAAACTGTGTTTTCAATCAAGTACATGACAGTAATTTTGTGTTATTTAGTGGGCAGATCTGCATCAAGTGGAAAATGTAGATACTTGTCTTTAAAATTGCACTACCTGACAAAATTAGAGCTCAGCTACTATTTAAGGTTTTGCTTTTACAATCATTTGAATTTCCAGTGCGGATTAAATTAATATTTCTTCTCCTGATAATATTTAATCTTCAGACTCCTGTTCAGTCCTTAAAGCAACATTCAGCTCTACGTGTGTATTTTTAAACTGTTACGCCGTTTTAACTTTGACACGTGGTTCATTTCCACCCATTTTTGGCGGCTGGACCACCATTTATCGCAGAGAGGGGGCCATAAAATGAGGCACTGAAGCAGCATATAGCGTAAACAGACTGTTGAGATTTCCACACGATTAAAGGCATCAGGACTAATCAGGCTAATTACCCATTACACTCCGGAGCCTAATGGACTGTGCCCAACACTACAGAGAACACAATGCAGTTTGTACAAAGGTCTGCTGTTATGACCGTGGTTTCCTTTAGAACACATTTTATAAATGTAACGATGGTACGTACTGCAGTCCAATAATAAAATCTTGATCAATTAATTTGCCTCTGTTCGTTTCACAGAAATGAGATAAGCACTTTTACACCATGTGATCTGAAGTTCCTTTGATGGCTTATGATCCTACAGTGTCGCTAAGAAATCTGAAAAGAATTTTCCGAGTTGAATACAAGCTGTATGTAAAAGCTTGAGAAGTATTCCGTTAGCACAGAACATCATTCCCTCGTTCTGTAAAAAGAAGCTAAACCTGTGTTAAAATGATGTTATGATGAAGAGCATCAAGACAGAAAGATCTTGGAATGGTTTGCCTTGTTCCACTGTGTGTAACATAATCGCATAATTGTGTGTAACACAATCGCATAATTGTGCTTTCAGTAGGATGACAAATGTCAATAGAACTAGTATTGAACCTGGAACTTTACTTTAAAAAAATTAATGAAATTTAAAGTTAAATCTAAAAAAATGTAAGTTGACACGGAAAGTGTGCAACCTTTTAGATTTTAAGTTTAGTCACAACTACACAATACCCAAAATGATGGTAATATACATATTCTTGCACAAGAAGTGTCCTTAACTCCAGTTCTCCATTGATAGTAGTGTCTACTGTATCTACAGTACAGTGCAGTGCTAGCATAAAAAAATTGTGCTGAATGACATAAATTATTAAATGTCATTAGAGCTGTATAGGAAATAGCCGAGCGATCTGCTGGGGAAAAGTTCATACGGAGTGCAATTTCACCAGTATAAATGAGTACTGTTTAATTTGATTCTGCTGACTTCAGCTGACTGGTGCTTATATGGGTTCACGGAGTGTGTGTGGTTAAGAGCTCTAACAGAGGGGACATATAAATAGAGAACAAGCAATAAACTGTTCATAAAATGCTTTAAAATTTACAGCTTCTCATTAAGAGTGAAGTTTAATCTGGATCCTATTGGGTAGTCTTTGATTCATGCTGCAGTGACCCAGAAATAAATGGCAATGCAAACGCAATATATACAGCTATTCAGATGTGTTTCTGGAGAGCCACCGTCCAGCAGAGATTAGGTTTCAACCTTGCTCCTAAACACCCATTTATAATTTTGTATTCAAAGAAATTCTAAAGACCCTGTTCAGATGTGTTTGATTAAGTCTAGAGCTGAGCTCTGCGGGACACTGGCCCTACAGGAGCTGATCGAAATACCCTTGATGTATATGCATAAAAAAGGTTGTTAAACATTTTTTCTGACCAATAAGTCTTTATTAAATATTTGGTACAATAATATTAGAATAAAATACAATATCTTTATAGAGAATATTTAGAATATAAAGGAAATATAATCAACAAAGGTGAGGGTAAGACACCATCATCTTAGAGCAGGAGGAATCCCATGATCCTTTGCTGACCCCTAAAGGCCAGTAGCGGCTTCAATCTGCTCTTGATTTGTGATACACAGCCCTTTCACCTTAATAAAAATACAAAACACTTCAAGGTGTAAAATCTATTTCACAGCTCTTTTTGATCTCCAGGATCGTGATAATGTGAATAAGTTGTTTTTGCAACTCCATTTTTAAGTTTATGACTTAAAATATCCTACCACCAACACCAGGTAAATACACTAAACACAGGTACCGAGAAAGTTATAAAAGACAAAAAGAAGTATGTATGTATCCAAAAACATACATACAAGCTTTGTTCACTCAACAGACAAACAAATCTCTGAATAATGTTACTGTATATAGCCCAAAAATGTTGCCATGGAAACACACTGTTTCATGAATGGTGGCACATAACAAAGGGTCTCTTGAGTGCATCACACAAATTTATTCAAGATTTTTCGGAAAACATTTCAAATAATGTGCATTACACATTTTATTTTGGAGCTTTCCATCAGCAGGCTCTAAGCAGACTTAATTATTGCAAGTATTGCACTTCTCAGCACAGGAACTACAACCATGTACCTCTTCAAAATAGCTTCTGGAAAAACACATTATAATGGAATAGAGACAATGAAATGCTTTGACATAAGGCAAAAGATCCAATATTAGTGCAAGACTTCATCTGAAAAATCTCTTTGAGGCCGTTTCAATGCTACAGATATTTATATGACGTTTTTATAAAACATCCATGATCTGTTTTTGACATTTGTTATTTGGCATTACAGATTAACAAAACAGTTCTTCATAAATATAGCTTGACAATATTTTTAACGAAATAACAACAGTAAATAAACAGTTTGATCTACAGTATGACTGATTAATAAAAATTCTTTCAAAAATAACAAACCTACTGTACTGCTGGAATAATATCTATGATAAGAGGACCTAGCCAAAGACTTAATAAACTGTGATAAGGTGATTTAAACATTACAGTAGTGATCATTTAAACAGCCCAGTTTAAAAACCCATATTTACTTATGTTGCTCAATAGACAGACAAACATGGAAAATCATAGCGCCCCTGCTATTTTTAATCAATTTAAAATTGATTTCAGTCACTTTTTGCTACCGACAGCATTTTTGATTGTTCAGCATTTTGACTCCACAGAGCAAATGCTCCTAAAGTATCAGCGCTCAATAGGAGGTGGTTATCACATCTTAGAAATCTCTTAGAAATCTGAGTTTTGGGTTTAAGTACTCTTGCCCTGCTCCTGTTCAAACAGCAGCATGGCGAGCTGAGATCGTAACCCTAGGCTATCCAGGGTGCTCTGTACACACCTCTGATAGATATCTTCACTCAGATGTGGATTACATGACTGGTAACTGTATTTCTCATGCAGGGCCGGCTCCACTGATCGGAAAACATGCAGGTTAGAGTATTTTACGAACATGTCGTACATATCCAGACTCTCCAAGATCTCACTGTTCTCCTGGACATCCGGGGACATGCGCGTCCGCGCTGCCATGTAGTCCGCATTGTAAAAACACACCTCTTCAAAGGAGCTGCGGTCGAAGTGTCCAGCCTCCTGGACCAGATCTATTGTGTTGGGACGAGGCTGGTTATGATATGCAATGTTGGGATTGTAGTATTGGAAGTGAATAGGAAAAAACACCTGCCGGTTGTTTATGGAGTTCATCCGACAGCGATTGAGGAACTCCTGGTTGATGTTGGTTTTTACAGTAGCGAGAAAGAACAACGTGTCAACAGGGTGTTTCTTGGAGATGATGTCCATAAATTTGATCTGAGAGGGACTTTCGCTTCTGACACTGATCCAGGGGACTTTGAACGTAGGATATCTTTGCTCGTAGGCACTGATTTGCGCTTTGATGCTGGCAAAGATGTCGTTCTGGTTGACCCGCTGGGCCTCGACAGGGTCATAGATGAAGAGAAATGTCAAGATGGCGTTCTCACTGGTCTTGAATGCGTATGTGGCATACAACTCCAAAAACTGGTGAACGTGCTTTCTGTCTTGAAGCGTAACCGGTAAGATGATGTGAATCCTAGTTGCCTCAGTAACATAAGGCATGGGGATAATCTCAACATGGCTCAGAGGCCTCACCAGGTGGACCCTCTTGGTGATGGAGCGACTGTGACCTTTCTGGTTGACCACCTCCAGCTGTAGATCTAGCGTATATTCCATACCTCTGGTGGGGTCAAAGCGCCTGTATCCATTTATGAGCTGCTTTTTCTTTAGGTGTAGAACAGGCGTGTACTTTTTGTTCAGCTCACCCATAGCCGTCTCAATGACATCAGCCACATCTAGTTTGTCAATTCCATAAAGCTCGCACTTTGGAGAGGCATTGTTACAGGAGTAGATCTTGTCCTCGGTGAAATAATCCCAGCGCAAGACCTCGAAACGTGTTTTGGGCTCAAAGGGGGGATTGATTCCAACAGGCCACAGGGCACTACGGTTGCCCTCGAAAGCCACCGCGCTGACATTTTTAATCTCAGCCTGGTGAAAAGCAAAGAACAAGACGTGTGATTTCATCAACCTGCCTCAAAGCCAACTAGCCAGACTTTTTAAAGGCTTTTAATTTTTTTAAAGCCAATTGAAGCCTTTTAAAGCTATTTGATGAGCAGGTTATTATCTGCATGTGAACATTCTTAACACCAAATAATAGCCAAACTACTTAGACAATTAAAAAGTGAAATGCTAGCAATTTCACCAACTCCTTCAAAATGCACTGGAAATAAAAGGTCAAGAAGAAACATTTCTTACTGTAGCATTGCTACAAAAACATGAAACATGCTCAAACCATTCAAAACATGCTCAGATGACTACCTGCAGATTTTCAATCTCCTTGTATGTTTTCTGCAGCTCGATCTGAGTGAAGTGTTTGTGCAGTCTGTACATCTGTTCAGGATCAGATACTGGGTGGACGGTCAAGGCATTCTTAAACTGCTCATCATCCTCTTTACTGGGATTTGAATTCTTTCCCATTTCATAACGATTATACTTGCTTCCCTGAAAAAATACAGATATATTATAATTGGTGAGTTAGTTCTTTTAGTTTTATTTCACATGTAGTTACAGATAGTGTATAATTGTCAATTAATTCAACTTTGGAAATAATGTTTTGGAGGGGGAACTTTGATCTGTTTCATGTCAAACAATGGCTTCAACTTGAAAAATAAAATTCTGCCATCAATTAGGCACCCTTTTGTTTTTCAAAGCTGTAGGACCTTTTATCTTCAGTGAAACACAGAGAGTATATTTTTTAAGAATGTCCTGGCTCTTTTCTATGTAATCAAAATAAATTCGTCCTGGGTTTGTCAAGCTCAAAAATCACAAAAAAAGCCTTATGAAAGTATTATAGAATTGAATTTGAACTACTTAATACACTATATACAATGTATTTACACTATATACAATGTCAGTTTCAGTCCTCCAGTCCATAACTTTAATTAAACTGGACGGGTTGTTCTCAAATACAAAAATGACATCAGCTTTTGTGTTCCTGTAGCTCAGTCGGTAGAGCATCGCGCTATCAATGCAAAAGTCATGGGTTCGATTTTCAGGGAGCACATGACAAAATGTATAACTTGAATGAACTGTAAGTCACTGTGGATAAAAGCGTCTGCCAAATGCATAAATGTAAATGTGCTTCATGGAAGATGGAACACAACCACAACCACTGAGGTTTGGAACGACATTAGGGTGAGTAAATGACAGAACTGTCATTTTGGGTGAACTACTCCTTTAAGCAAAGTAAATGATTCCACACTTGGCCTTACAGTACAACTGTACCCTTAAAGGATGAGGGCAACAGTGAAATGATGTGTTGAGAGACAGGAAGTGCTTCTGCACTAAAGGCAGATGTGGATTTATAATGGAATAAAATGTCAAAATGGAGTACATCACATCTAGTGTGTCTGATTCACTGACTTTTTCTTCCCAGTAGCTCCACGGTGACGTCCAGACATTTAATGCTCCTCTGATGGATTAACAGAGGTCTCAGTACCTGTTTCAAGAACAGATTCAACGAAGGACCCCAGACCTCTCAAAATAAAAGTGTATATATATATATATATATATAATTGTTTAGCCTCTAAAAGAGAGATTTAGTTCTCAGCTGTGATTCTGCCTGGCTCAACGCTCCACAGCTTGGTACGCATAACAAAAAGTCCATTTTTAAATTCTTTAATCTTGTGCAATGATAATGAAAAATTGAAAATCCAGTTGCCTTTTAAAGTGGAAGTAAATTTACTTGTCTCCAGCACAGACTGATGATAAAGTGTTTATACAAGCTAAATAAAAGACCACTTTAGAAAATTACAGCAATAAAAAGGCAAAATAAGAGGTTTTAAAAACTACTTGGCCACAAAACAAGAGAATGTCATGCATAAAACGCACTGAAACCTTTTTTCAATCCACAGAGTTCTTGCATTGTACCTACAGTATGTAATTAAGTGATCTATAGCAGATACATAAGCAAGTTATCCATAGTAACCACAGTGGTAAAATATTTCCGCGGTGAGGCATATAACTCATCTTTAACAGAGGCACAAACCACAATTCTATTATTTCACATTATAAAACGGATATTAGACTCTATATCCTGATGGATCATCTGCTTTCACATGCTAATGGCCACACACCTATGATAATATAAACTGTTGTAATGAACTATAAGAATTGTCCATTTGTAGAATGTTGGTGGCTCACTGCTTTGGTACCTCCTGCAGTTTAATCATGTAGGTAAAAGCCCAGTGCTGAACTTTATATAGATGCGTAATCACCAGTGAGGTGCAGTCAGTAAACACATGAGCTAATAAGACTGCTGACAGAGAAGATTTAGTGTTACCTGATCAAGCGATTAACAAGATTAAATTCCTAATGCATTTACATTGTTCTAAACAAAATCACTGTCACATAAACAACCAAAGCTACAAACAACTGCTAACTATATTGTTTATTATAAAGAGTATTATTTTTATGATATATAATAATACAGAATTATACAGTAAATATAGGATATATTATAGTACATTTAAAGGACCTTTATGTTTAAAAATACAAATGAAACAATATTTAATTTTTATTATGCACATTAAGGAACTGTATAACCAAGTGTACATGAGAGTGTTAACAGGTATGGAAGTTCCCTAGACATTTATTTTATTCCCCTCCAATCCTATTTGTTAACTATTCTTTTTTTTTAACTTCGAAACTAGTTGCACAATCCTTTGTGAAACTAAAAACACTTATATTTGAAATGCTTATTACAAAGCACTGATCTTCTTGATACATTCTTGTGGTTTATTGGTTATTTATTATTTATAAAATTGGGAGCAACCACAATATGATTAAAGACACCAACATCCAATAGGGCAAAATTGATTAGCCCATCTGTTACCATGCCTCAGACTGTCACAGTTGTAATATCACAGCACACTCATTTCAGTGAGAATATGCCAGGGAATAAAGACACTTTATGTGTGCTTTTTTGGTACCTATTAAAACATGTGAAACAAGTTTTAAAAGTTACAAATCAAG
>JAZGTJ010013319.1:0-15092 GCA_036877575.1 Botia almorhae
CGTCAACCCGATTTTCATTTCCAACCAAAATGCAATGTCTGACCGACGTTGGACATTGACGTCGGCCTGACGTTGGGTTCTGACGTCAACCCGATTTTCATTTCCAACCAAAATGCAACGTCCCCACGACGTTGGGGTACAACGTCAATCTGACGTCATGTTGACGTCCTGTGCCTGCTGGGAAGAGCCCACACGGTCATGGAGTAAAACAACTGGCAATGAGAGGATTTTGGAGAAGCAAACAGGTCCACCTGAGCTTCCATTAATTAACTCCAGACCACCTGGAGCAGCAAAGTCTCCATTCTCCCAGGATTGTAAGCTTTCATGAGAACATGTTGACAACGACAGTGATGACTCCAAAGGAGAAGATGGTGGGCAAGTCACAACATGCAATGGAAGCAGCACCACCATGGTGATTGATGTACACTACAGTCGCAATGTTGTACATGCGTACCAATCACATGCCTGCAAACAACATGCCTGGATACTTGTTCAAATGGCATTACAGCCCATAGAAATGCAAAGTTCAACAAACCAGTGTCATAACCACCTGATGTGTGCTGCAGTGCCATGTCTATCTCTGGACTCTGCCCTGTAGCCAGTGCTGAAGTGGTCTCATATACAGTTTCAGGCAGTGTTCCCGCTGATGCTATATTCTGCAGCAGAATTTAAAACTGTTTTAGGCAGTTCAGCCCTGACTGTGCGTACTTGTTATTTAGTCCGCTGTGAGATGAACACGTGCCATCATCCGGTGGCAGCACCACAGCCTGCGATGTGTGGGGGAGCGTAAGGTTCATGGGGACTAACCCAGTAAAAGTGCTCCCACTGCACTTTTTAGATCTCAAACATCTTTGCACTGCAGATGAGCCAGGGCCATAAAACAACCGCATCCAGAAACACTTGGGCAGAAAGGCATCTTAAACAAGATGCCACATCACTCGTGATTTGGTCTTTCAGGGAAATTCCCTCTTTTAACTAAAGTGCAGATGCAGCATTTAATTTTGCTGGTTGTAGAAGTTTCGGCAAATGCACCGCAGAATGCACCTTTATGCCAGCAAGCAGACCTTCAGATGATAGATGAGGCAATATGAAAGAGCTTTTGCATACAAGTGTTCAGCGCCAAAGCAAAAATCTGAATGGAGTAAGCCTGCAGGCGGCTTACATACCCATCTGAGTTGGAGTGGCTTGGCATGCAAATCTCACTATGTTTATTGGCTACTGGCCATTCCTACTTAGAGGTTATTGGGGCTCCCAAACAAGATCCTATACATCAGACTTCAAAGTAACATTAAATGTGATTGACTGTAAGAGAACTAATGAATCTCAATGTAATATCTTACACACGTGACAAGACACTTTTAAATGCAACCGCAAATGAGATGGCAGAAAAGAAGAATTACAGCTTCAAATTACAGCTCCATCTGTAACTTATACAAAGCTATCACATGGCTTCAGTAGACTTTTTAATATTGTATGTGTTCCAAGAGTAAAATGGTGCTTTTTGTCTGTTTTGGAGTTTTGCAGTATACTGCAAGTCTCCACAATTATTTTTTGTATAAGAAACAGAAGTGCAGACATTATGCATAATGTCTCATTTTGTGTTATAATAACCTTTTCGTAATTTGTTGAAAAACACAAATTTGGGAAATTTTGATTTGATGTGGGCTAAGTAAATAATGACTGTTAATTTTAGGTTGACTGTCCCTTTAAATTTTAAGGATGTCTTAAATCTGTTTTTCTGTACGTGTAAGCTCATATACTATATATGTGCAACTGTAAACCTAACGGGCCTTTCTCAAGTACCACCAAGATTATTTAAAAACCCCTGCAGAGTGGAACAGGGACAGTTTCAGCCTTTGTCAGACACACACACACACTGACAGAAAGCTGCATTTCACTAGCATCAGCACCAAACCACTTACCCAGCCATTAGCCCCCATTTACACTTCAGCGCATTACATATCAGCATTACAAAATTACATGTCTAAACACTCAGACAAGCTCCTGCTAACCTCTTCGCTTCAGCTGGTAAACTCTGCTAATGCAAATGCCCTAATTTCACTCTGCTTCAGTTAAAAGAGAAGAGTTTGTTCGGAGGCATTGGAGTGGTCCATGCGACAATAGCGAAATACTCCAGCCTTGATTGAGAACTTAAAATGGCAAAAAGTGGATAAAAGTGTGCTGCTTTGTGAGCGTAATGGCTTTTGATATTTTGGAAGAGGTAGTTTGACAAGATAATTATGTTCTTAAGAGAGTCGCGCTGTATACAAAACCTAGTAAGTAAGACAATTAAATAAAGTCAGATGTAACAAAAGAACAAGATTTTTACATATTTTGAAGAAATTGTAAGTGGTGCTTCAGAAGTAAACACACTGATGCTAGTGGGCTGTTGTGGTTTCTAAGGGGACTTTGCTATGTTGTTCTAAAAGCTCTCAGCCTGACACACAGCAACCACTTTTCAACATCAAGTCAATCAATTCACAACTAATAATAAGGTCCTGTACTATATTTGTTGGAAATACAACAGATTATGGGATTAAAAGAAGTTTAAAACAAAAGTACAAAACAAACTCTGTTTCATATTGACCAACCACTGTGATTTATTGAAAATAACTGTTGTTAACTGCCTGTTTCAGAGCCCTGACTTGCATTTTGAGTTGCATTTTTCAGGACCACAGGGATGGTGATAATTCAACTGCTTTGATGTTTTATCATCCAATTGCATGCCTTTTTCTCTGAATAATGAGTGAATTTGCATCCATACCTGAGATGATTCCTTGTTTTTCACTTCCGTAAGCTGGTATTAATTAAAATATGTATTGTTCATGTGTTCAACGTTTTTCTCATACTGACCTTTAATTTCCATTAACAGATGATGTGTAAAAGACAAAAAAAACTCATTCACATGATTTATAAAAAGTATTTTATCTTCTTTACTCTGTTTAGTAAAATAAGTGTTGTTTGGCTGGCCCATAGCCTCTAAATAGCACGGTCAGACTGGTCATGGGCATTGGAAAATATGCTAGAAAGACAATAACAATTATGTTTTTGTGAATTAATGTTTGATCTAGGAATACATGGGTAAATTAGCCAACTGTATAGTACAATATTTCTGTCACATGACTTGAGATAATTAATCATACAACAGAAAACAGCTACTCCAATGTGATAGGCTGCGTAACCTTTTGATCTGTGTCCTACTGAACACAGCCTGTGAGGGATGCTGAAGAACACTGTAATTTGCATGAAATTACATAATCATAAATACTATACTTAAACATAACATCCATCCTGATTTCTAAGAACATTTTTCTATATTTAGGTGTCATTTATCAAATTGTTTTGCCTATTACCTATTTAGTCACATATAGCTGTGAATCAAGTGATTGAAAATATCACAAAGTGCCATGGAAATGTAGCAGCCCTTTGACTTTCAGACGAGTGAGTGTAAGATTTTATCAGGTATACTGTACAATGGTACTTCCACAGTACTTTTTGTAAGGGATGTTGCAAAAATGAAGGCTACAAAGAATGCCTGCTATATAGTTTATACCAACCATTCTTTGCATAAATTTATATATAAAAGCATATAACAGTTGCTGTAAAGCATTTGCTGTAGTAATTATAATCTCCCTCATTATCACCATATAAACAATTTAGGTTAGGTTTTTTATAAAAGCATATAACAGTTGCTGTAAAGCATTTGCTGTAGTAATTATAATCTCCCTCATTATCACCATATAAAAAATTTAGGTTTGAAGAAAAGTGCACAAAATGACATAAGGAGAAAGGAATTCAGATTCAGAGGCATTTCTCCATGTGATGAAAGAATACAACATAAAACAAACAGGCTTTGCCGTTTGATTTCTCCTGGTCCCAATGGCCTCCTGCTATAATTTCAGAGTCAATAAACGACAACCTGTGTGGCACAACACATTATTTCTACACAGTTTCATTTTCACAGCCAAGAACAACATGACTCCCTCACTTTGAAGTGAAACAATACTTGCCTTTACTCTTTTTATCTGACACAAGACAAGACACCAATGTGTACAAAAATTATTTTTTTATACAGTAGTAGTATTGATTATATAAGATGCTGTCGCATTATATGCTGTGTATATTTCAGTTTGACAATATTCTAAATTATATAACTACAGTTCCACAACAAAGTATAAAGCAAAACAATATTAAAGTATATTCAAATATTTATTTATGAAAAGAAGTAAATGAATACTATATATTATTTTTAAAATCTAAAATGTTTTTAAAACTGTAGACAACATACGTTTAAATCAAAACAGCATCCTAAAGGGTTACACTGCCCCCTGCTGATGACACTCTGCAGTTTTTACTTTAAAGAAAATCTTTTATGCTTTGCATCTTATATTTGGCGAAGATGATTACTTTTTCTATAGAATACCACTATATAATTCAAACAGAACTTAATTACCTTTGTTAATACTCATGCACTCCCTTGTCTTTCTTAATGTTTTGGCTCCCTAAAGTAACGGAAAATCTTTTAGATATAACATAATTTAACATTTTCATCAAATACATGTTATCTTTAAAAGTTATTTATAATCAGTGTTTAGTCATGAAGTAGTCATCAAGAATCAGCCTGAAATTTCAATGTTCAGTATGTTTTCTAAGATATTAAAAGGTTTTTACGGTTTCGCAGACCCCTAGTAGAACATTGTAGAAATGTTTACTCAAGCAACTTTCATCAGCATAAATCTTCTAGTAATCTTGTCGCGCACATCAATTACAATCCCAGAACAGCTTCTACTGTAAAGTCAGTGCTCAGGGCATTTCAACCTTTCTAATTGGAAATAGGCCTTTTCTTTGTCTGTGAGTACCACATGGACAAACGATCCCTGTTGCTCATTAATATCACCCTTTGCGTTACAGTGCTGACACACTCATTACCTGACACACTGAATCCCCTTCATACTTAAAGATAATGGTGTGGGAGACTATAAATAGTTGTAGCCTGAACTAAGAAATTGTTTTATACTAGAGAAAAGTCAGGCTTTGCTTTCATTTCAGTTTTTGCTGATTGCAGATGAAGGATTAGCATATAAAAAGGATTTGTAATGTCTGCTAAAAAGAATAGTTGTTTCAGAGGTGGAATGGGTAATTACACATTTATAAACATAAAAAAATACACATATGATTAAATATACATATTTTACTATTAAATGCCACTATGTCTGTAATTGTCGTGTAATGACTTTATATACTGCTTGTTCATAGTATTTTTTGTACTATGTAAGCAGCTCTTTCAGTTCTAATGTGCAGAGATGAATGCAGCCTGCCAAGCTATAGGCTGAAACAGCTGCAAGTAGAGAACAATAAGCCGATGATGCAGGCTGGAGCTACAGCTCCCCTGATGGCCAACAGGTGTATCAGCAGGTCTACCAGCAGGTCTACATGCTTCATGAGTTTCACTGCTGTTACCCAGCAGAAATCAATAGCCAAACGATACGTCAACAAGTGACATTGAGCTGCTCTCAGGTTTCCATCTGGAACCAAATAAGTCCCAATTACACACATGCAAGGCAGTACAGATTAGAATACAGTCCATCAAGTGAATTAAAACTAACTGAATAACACTGTAGCTATAGTCTACTAAAACACATTTCATTATTTATAAATTATATTAAAGTATTATATTTATTGCTGTAACATATTGGTGGCAGACTTTGGCCCTGGTCATATTTGGATGTACAGCTGCAAACACAAAAGAGTGTTTATAACTCACAGCCCTGAGCTGAACCTTCATATATGTTGTAAAAAGCATTCGATCCAGCACTAATAGGTCCTTATACCGATACAAAAACTGTAAGCCCTCTGTATGAAAACAGTATAATTAACACTCAGAAGGTTAACAGAAAAAAGTTACGCAGCACAGAGTTGTATATCAGTAAAACTCAGGGAAAAGAGCTTACAGTGAAAGTAGGATGAATATGGAACAAAGTAAACAGACTGCTATTCTTAGCACAGAAAAAGAAGCTCTTTAACCTAAAAAAAGCCCAAAAAGTGAGCATGAAGAAAAGAAAGAAAAAAAGATTTAAACAGTAAGACAACAGTTTTTATTAGAATTACTAAAAAACTGACAATTATTAGACATTTACAATAATGCACTTGGCAGACGCTTTTATCCGAAGCGACTTACATTGCATTATACTATACATTGTTTCTGAGTATGTGCTATCGAACCCATTACCTTGGCGTTGTTAACACCATGCTTTAACCACTGAGCTACAGCAAAGCCTGGAAACCTTTTTGTTAAACCTTCCTAATAACCTTTACAATTATTTAGTTAGAATTACTTATTTTTATTTGTACTTAATGTCATTTCTTATTATTAACCGAATGTGATAAAATTGCCATAAATACATATACCTGATCTTTTTGTGAATAATTTGTGCAAGCTAAAAAAACAATACTAATAATTTTTATCAAAATGTAAGAATTTTCTGTGAAACGTCTGGCTCTGTACAGAACATCACTTTCCACAATCCAATTAATTTCTGATGGATAAAGTCCTGTCCTACATTTTTTCTCATTTAATATCCTTTTTCACCTACAGCTAAGTGCAGTATGTCCCATTTCAGAGGTCTGCACATTCACTCATTGTTTGACATTTCTGTATCATTTAGCTTTTGTAGCAAAAACAAAATATGTAATGCAAAAACTTTTCAACACTCTTTAATTCAGTTACCTTTGTATTTAGCTTAAGCTAAATACTTTTTAATGTAAATATATTTCCAGAGTGTGTTTCAAAAATCACAGCTCTCAGACCTTTCCTTTGCAAGAAAAATTTCCTCTGCTTTGCTGGCTGGTATTGACGGGCTGCCAACATGTCCCAGGAGCATGGCAGGAAATGACAGATAAGCTGTGAACGCAACTGTGGGTGAGGCTGAGGGCTGACTGATGGCCCATCAAGAAGCTCTAGGGTGGGCGGCACTAGAAAGGTTTGGCAAGGAAAGCAGATCGATGCTCAGTGACAACGACTGCTCAAAGACCCGAAGACAACCAGATGTGTTATTGTAGAGAATGCTATTACCCTTGTACATACACACGTTCCTGAAAAACAGGCTGAATAATTTATGTCTGCATTCACTTTTGGAAATGGCATTTTCCCACTCTATAGTGCTAAATGACTACACAGCCTCTGATGTTCAGATTTTTACTGATAAAAAAAATTCTCATGTGGAAGTGGTGCAGTAAGGCTATCACAAGACTGATAGTTCTCTCCAAATGAAATCTCCCAAAGATCATATGATATCATACTTGGCACTATTAAAAAGGAGCCAGTGTGCCTGTTTCAGCTTCACCCTTTTAACATTAGAAACCATGGCAACGGTGTGGCAGAGGACCCATGGAGGCAAGAGGGAACAGCTTTTGTAGCAGAGGCAGGAAGCCATTACAACACAGAGCAGCTGTCCTTTGAGCCCCTTCAGACTGATTTGATAGGTAGGCGGGTAAAAGTACAGAGCCAGGTCTGCTACATTTATTTAATTGTGGTGGAAATTTAATTTAAGTAAACAGGAAGTATCTGTGCTTGTAGAGAAAGATCTGGTCTTGGCTGGGAAATAATGAACTGTATATTAGATCAATAAGAATAATGAGCTTTCTGGATTTCATTAGAAGCGTATTTACTGCAAACATGTTTTCCATTCATTTTTACAAACTGAATAATGGGTCTGAATAATTTTGCATAGATAACCTGCAGATGTTGTCCTTAGACATTAGACAAAAATAGCCTGTAATCCTTATGTTTAAAACTGCTATGATGATTTCAGGTCAGTTAAGAGGTTCTTACACATCAGAATTCTACAGCTTCCTCAAAGTACTTACTGAGTTTTTACTAATTATTCCAAAAAACTGTAATTGCTGAAGTCATGTGCGATCTTTTATTAAAATGCAATAAATGACTCTGCTTTGAAACAACTTTACTCTTCTGCTGAGATCAACAAGTCCTTTCATTTTTAACACTTTTCCTTACAATTTCCATTCTTACTGATTAAAACAAAAAATGTACCACTTAGAATCTTGTTTGTGTCATTTAGCAAACACTTATCCAAAGCGACTTACATATGAGGACAAGGAAGCAATTTCTACTATAAAAATTATATAAACTATAAGAGCAACTGTTACGGTGGAGGCTCCAGCCTCCTCTGCTCTGCGGAATACTGAACGGAATCCTGAACTACATTTCCCAGAATGCATTCTACATCCGCTGATCGCTTCCTGTTCACCACCTGTTCATCGTTTCATCGTTTCCCGCTGCTCTGGACTTCTAATAGTTCCCAGAATTAATAAATCCACCAAAGGGGGTAAAGCGTTCTCATACACAGCACCTAAACTTTGGAATAGCCTTCCCAACACTGTTCGGGGTTCAAGCACAGTCTCACAGTTCAAATCTAGATTAAAAACACATTTTTTCAGTGAAGCATTCATGTAATACAGTGAACAGCAGCTACGCTAAGCTGTTTTCTCTGTCTTCCTCCCTGACCTCGGGATACTCAACCCGAGGTAACTAGAGTTTATGCCAGTGCCAGGAGAATCATCACGTGCCATCCTCCCGTTCATAACCATTCCAGATGATGGAGCTGAAAAACGGATGTCCCCATCGCACACCACAGAATACCACAATAACATTACGGATAATATTAAATGCATCACTTTCTTTTATTTGTTTTCTTTTATATTTATTTTGCTCACTTAGTGGCAAGCACTGGCGAGCTTGTAGAGATGCAGCAGTATTGCCAGAGGAGAACTGGTTCTCCCGGCTGGGCCTGGTTTCTCTCGAGGTTTGTCTCCTTTTGGAGTTGTTTTACTCGCCACCATTGGCTGCAGCTCCCCTGCCCTTGTACTGCCCGTCAGGAGGCTGCTGTAATCAGCTTTAATTTTGCACTTATTATTAATATTATTCTCATACTATCTATTCATACCCCATATATGACTGTATAACATGCATAATATCATCTGTGTGTTTCTCCTACCTTGTTTTCTCTGTGTCTGTCTGTCTGTGTGTGCTGTGTACTCGGCCTAAATATATCATACATGTAAAGCTGCTTTGTAACAATGACATTTTGTAAAAAGCGCTATATAAATAAAGTTGACTTGACTTGACTTCTGATTGTTCCCTGACAGTGGAGGCATTACAGTGCCTTGCAAAAGTATTCATACCCCTTGAACATTTCCACATTTTGTCATATTACAACCACAAACCTTAATGTTTTATTGATATTTTATGTAATAGACCAACACAAATAATAAAATATAAAATAAAAAAATAAAAATCTAAAAAGTGTGGTGTGCATTTGTATTCAGCCCCCTTGCGTCAATACTTTGTAGAGCCAACTTTAGCTGCAATAACAACTGCAAGTCTTTTGGGGTATGTCTCTACCAGCTTTGCACATCTAAAGACTGAAATGTTTGCCTACTCTTCTTTCAAGTTCAGCCAGATTGGATGGGGAGCATCTGTGAACAGCAATTTTCAATTCTTGCCACAGATGCTCAGTGGGATTTAAGTCTGGACCTTGACTGGGCAATTCTAACAAATGAATATTCTTTGTATGTTTAGGGTCATTGTCTTGCTGGAAGGTGAATCTCCTTCCCAGTCTCAAGTCTTTTGCAGCCTCCAACAGGTTTCTTCTAGGATTGCCCTGTATTTAGCTCCACACATCTTCCCATCAACTCTGACCAGCTTCCCTGTCCCTGCTGAAGAAAAGCATTCCTACAGCTTGATGCTGCCACCACCATGTTTCACAGTGGGGATGGCGTTTAGGGTGTTACTTTTCTGCCACACATAACGCTTTTCATTTAGGCCAAAAAGTTCAACTTTGGTTTCATCTGACCAGAGCATCTTCTTCCACATGTTTGCTGTGTCCCCTACATGGCTTGTGTCAAACTTCAAATGGGACTTTTTATGTCTTTCTTTCAACAATGGCTTTCTTCTTGCCACTTTTCCATAAAGGCCAGATTTGTGGAGTACACAATTTATAGTTGTCATGTGGACAGATTCCCCCACCTGAGCTGTGGATTGCTGCAGCTCCTTTAGAGTGACCATGGGCCTTTTGGCTGGTTCTCTGACCAGTGCTCTCCTTGCTCGGTCTGTCAGTTTAGGTAGACGGCTATGTCTTGGTAGGTTTGCAGTTGTGACATACTTGTTCCATTTTTGGATGATGGATTGAACAGTGCTCCTTGTTCAAAGGAGTTCAAAGTTCAATGTTTAAAGTTTGGGATATTTTTTTATAACCTAACCCTGTTTTAAACTTCTCCACAATTTTATCCCTGGCCTGTCTGGTGAGTTCCTTGGTCTGGATGCTGTTTGTTCACTAGTGTTCTCTAACAAACCACCGAGGCCTTCACAGCACAGATGTATTTATACTGAGACTAAATGACACACAGGTGGACTCTATTAACTAATTAGATGACTTCTGAAGGCAATTGATTGCACTGGATTTTATTTAGGGGTACAGAGTACAGAGGTACTCTAAGGACATATATTTAGAGTACAGAGGGATTTTCAAATTTGTATTAGCTTAACATTTTGAAAACCATATATCATTTTCGTTCCACTTCACAATTATGTGCTACTTTGTGTTGGTCTATCACATAAAATCTCAATTAAATACATTTCAGTTTGTGGTTGTAAGGTGACAAAATGTGAAAAAGTTAAAGGGGTATGAATACCTTTGCAAGGCACTGTAGATGAGTGTCCATTAGGAGATGGAGTAACCCCGCTGACCAGGAATATCAAGCTTTTCGTAGGGGCACTACATTCTGAAATGATTCAATTTTATGTTATTAATTCTCAGACTCATGCCATTATTCTAGGTTTACCATGGCCAAGGCAGCATGAACCCTTGATCTCTTGGATAGAGGGTGAATTACAGCAATGGGGTATCAATTGTCACGATCATTGTCTAATAAAGATGATTTGAGACATCCAACCTACTACCCACAAGATCCAGTTACAAATTCTTAATTCGGTCCCTGTAGAATATCACAACCTTTTAGAGGTGTTCATTAAGCAAAAAGCCTCTCAGCTCCCACCGCATTGCTCAGTTGATTGTGCCATAGACCTGATTTCTGGTGCAATTCCTCCTAAAGGCCATATATTTCCTTTCTCCTGACCTAAGGCTATGAAGGAGTATATTGAGTAATTGGCTAAGTGTTTTATCAGAACCTCAAATTCTCTTGCATCAGCTTCTTTTTTGTTAAGAAAAAGGACGGAGGCTTGAGACCGTTTATTGATTACAGTGCTCTAAACGAGGTCACCATAAAATTTTGATACCTGTTGCCTTTAGTACCGGCCGCCCTTGAACAGCTCTGATCCGCCAAATATGTCACTAAACTTGATCTTAGGAGTGCCTACAATTTGGTGCAAACTAAGGAGAGTGATGAATGGAAAACTGCTTTTTCCATCACTTAGGTCATTACAAATACTTGTGCCCTTCGGTTTTGCCAAGTCCCTTGATTGACGTGTTCAGAGATATGCTTGAGACCCATGTAATAGTCTATACAGTTGATATTCTAATCTATTCAAACTCCCTGCCAGAACATATTCAACATGTTAGAGCTGTGTTAAGATGTTTACTAGAATATCAACTTTATGTAAAAAAGGAGAAGTGTGAGTTTCATCACACAACAACGTCCTTTTTGGGATATATCATTAGCCAAGAGGGGGTCGCTATGGACGAAAGAAAGGTAGAATTATGGCCTCAATTAAGAACCGTAAGAGTTACAGAGATTTTTGGGCTTTGCTAACTGTTATAGACGTTTTATCAGAGGCTTTAGCACAGTCGCCGCTCCTCTTACATCCCTAACCAAGCAGACCACAAATAGGTTAAGATGGACCCCACAGGCTGAGGAGGCACTTACTAAGTTAAAAAGGAGTTTTACATCCGCACCCATCTTCAAACACCCCGATCCAGATCTTCCTTTCGTGGTAGAGTTAGACGCTTCGAACACCATGTTGGGCCCGTAATATCACAATTACATGGTTCACCTCCTAAACTTCATCCTTGTGCATTCTTTTCCCGCAAACTCTTACCTGCTGAACGAAATTATGACGTGGGCAATCGCAAACTACTGGCAATGAAGTTGACTCTTCAGGAGTGGAGGCACTGGTTAGAGGGTGCTGTTCATCCTTTTGTGGTATTTACCTGATCATAAGAACCTTGAATACTTGCGCTGTGCCAAGAGACTTAACCCCAGACGAGCCAGGTGGGCTCTGTTCTTCACCCGCTTTCAGTTTATGGTTACTTATAGACCCAGTTCATCAAAGCTGATTCCCTCTCTTGCCAATCTGAAGGAGAACCTAACTCCTCTAATCTCGAACCCATTATCCCTGAGTAATTGTTGCTAGCTCCCACACAATGGGATATAACCACAGAGATTAATTTAGCTAATAGTCAGAGAGCACCTCCCTCCACATGTCCACCCAATCTGACTTTCGTGCCTGAAACCTTTCGTAAATGATTGATTTCCCTAGTTAATGATCTACCCAGTTCTGGTCACCCAGGTATTACTGCTACGGCAGAGATTTTAAAGAACCGCTACTGGTGGCCGTTAGATGGCAAGATGGTACCATGGGATCATCAGGGTGGAAAGAGAGGTGGAGCTGAGTGTCATCAGCTCCATTGAAATTCTAACTGTAATTGGCTCTCCTGAGATTCTAAAGATGTCTGTATAACCAATGCGGCTTAAAGGACCCGATTATCCACCCACAATCATCTGTCTACATGAAAAGGGTAACACAGCATCAGTCTTGTCAAATAAGGGTCAAACCAAAAAGCATGAACTAACTTGATAAAAGTTTTACACGTTATTATATAATTATCTGGACAGCAAAGGCAGCACTGTAAATAGTGTGTGTTTTGTTGGGGAGTGTTTGTACATTCAAACTGATTTGTACTGCTCAACATGTCAGCTGGGTCTTAATATTGCAGGCCTGAATAGCAGAAATCCCACCATCTGTCCGAATGATGTATTTCACATTTCAAATGGGCAGTCAATCTTTCCAATCAACTTTATCTCCATGTTTAATCAAATTTGATTTCACATGACAAGATTATTGTTCAGAGAGGTAGGACAGGCTCAAAGTTTGGTGGGATTTCTGCTATTCAGCTGCAGTCTATTTTTAGCTTCAATTGAAATCACAGACGAGAGTCTGTTCGTCTCAATAAATCAATCTAGGCATTTGTGTTGGCTGATCTTTGCAAGTAACAGACACTTGAAGAATTTACAGCGAACTGTGTGTGAAAAGCTGCAAAACAATCACTTTTGTTGTGAAAAAATTAAACACTTTGTGCCCTGCCAAGCAAATGTTTCTCAACTTAAGTTAAAACAAAACTGATTTCAAAATTAAGTGTGTAAATGAGAACGTGGAAAGCCAATAATACTCTTGTTATGTCCTCTGGGAGATAGTTACAACTTTACTATCAGTGTCATGACTCTCACACTGAGTCACTCAGAAACAAAACATGTTTCAACATTAACAATTTGCTCTTAAATTATGACAGCAGGAAACACAAGACATACTGTATAAACCCTCAAATGTTATACTCGAGAGCAACTGACACAGAAACTGTCACTTAAATACTCATGCTAGACTAGACTGTTTATCTTTGCTGGGTTTTGACCATAAAAGCTCAATTCAAGAGTAATGTGCCTCTACAGATCAAAGACAACTGCCTTGCTGTCCAGTGAGGCTTAGACAACATTTTAGTATGCAGCCACCTTTCAAACAAACTAGTTTCTAGTGCATTTTAGTATATTTAACCACAACTTTTTTACTACAATGCTTAAACTGGCTAGATTAAGTCATCTTGGTAGAGACAATGGCATTGTGCATAAAGGCTAAACCACTAAAAAACAGACCACTAAATACCCATACCTCCTGCAGAAGACTTACACATTTTAAAACAGTTGGATGAACTGAGTATACCCCAGAGAAATATGATGTAACCAACAGATTAGAATGCAGATTATATTCTTGGAACCGATCAAAGCACAAAGTAAAGCACATCCGACCAGACAGTGTGTATTAGATGAAGCTCTGTTTTTTTTTTGAATAATAGTACTCTATTGTATGACATTTTAAATGGCACATTTTCTCATGATCCCCAAGACTGCTTTACAAAATGTTTATGCACTAAAGGCATCAAGAATTGGTCATGTAATTCTGTGTGAAACCAAATAATGTCATTTTAAATATAATGCCATGTTGGTATAGTTAAAACTAACAGCATTATTCATAATAGAGAATTACACCTACAATTCAATGTATTTCAGCACTCATGGTATTATTTTTATTGGGGTTGAGAAAATTATTAAAAAGATTGTGTTGATCAACCTGCTCAAATACTCTAACAGTCATGTGGCTAGGTAAAACTAGTGATGCATATAAAAACCACCAGTTGTGTCATGATGCTCAGCTGAAATGACTTCAGGCAAAACATGCAAGTAACGATTTGCAGTTTTCAGTCTCCGTCTTAAACCTGCCCGGTTGAGCTTATCTAGCCTGTCACCTGTAGTGCGGACTTTGACACTACACAAAGCCAGGCTGTTTGACTCCCACCCTCTCCAGCTGAGTATACAGTGGAAGTCAATATGTCTGTCTTTATTAAAGAAACCATAACCATGGGCCTCCTTTAAAATGGCACTTTATTCTGGCCATCTATCTATTGATGATTAATTAAGGTCACCTTATTGGCTCAAAGCCCTGCCAAACAAAGCAAAGAAGTACACATTGAAAAACTTGGTCTGGTATCTCCTACACTGACAGCCTGTGAATCAGGAAGACATTGGAGAATCTAACAGCCGTGAGTCTGACTCAGGGGCGTAGATTTAGGGTGGACGGAGGGGATGTGTCCCCACCAATATCCTCCGACCATTGAAATGTCCCCACCAATAATTTAATCACACCAGAAGGTGTGTTGGGTGACATGTGAGGATGGCGGCAGAAAAAAAAAAAGAAGCTGGACATAAGGAGCTTTTTTTCAAAGAAAAGTGTAAGTCACTTCAAGTTCGCTAGTGAATCCATCAAAGTCCATCAAAGTAACGACAAC
>JAZGTJ010013320.1:0-15092 GCA_036877575.1 Botia almorhae
CAAACAACATGGCCAGACTTTTTGACAGCAGTTGGTAGATAACATAAAACAGACATCAGGACGAAACGGTTCTGTGCATTAAAAAACTTTAAAGCAGCAATCCATAATTATTTTTATTAAAATAAAAACAAAAATAAGTTATTAAACAAGTTCAAAACAGTGATCAAAACCGTCTCCTAAGCGTACACCGATTAACAACAGTAAGTCTATAGTAATTATTTATCATTTGAGCTGTTGTATTTTTGTGGGTAATGTCAGTTTAGCTTCATTTGACTTCAACAAACGTTAAGAAAAGTATGTAAAGTAACCTGCAATTTTGTGTTTCAAACAGAGATGGCGATAGAGAGACAAAAATTACAGACTGCAGGTAAGATTGTTGCAATTGTTTGTGCAATAAGTTGCATATGGCAACAAATAAACCAAGAAACACTAATCCAAAAAATAAATTATTAACTGGGCTCCACAGTGTATGTTTGTTTTTAAGATGTCAAGCAAGAGGGTCTGTACTCCCTCAGGTGAGCCCACAGCATGTTCCCCAGGCCTCGAACCACCAGCATGCAGACGGTACCGCAGGAGTCTGTTATTCTCTCCATCATGCTGTTTATTAACATGTCCAGAATCATCAGTTCGGTCACTATGTGGTGATTCAGCAGCTTAAAGGAATCAACAAATAACTTCCTGATGTTTGATTCACAACAGGAAACTAGACGTGACATGGTTCCTGTAAAAATGATATTAATAATATTAACAGCTGTAGTTGTTTGACCTCAGAGAAGAATGCTGTGATTGTGATCCTCTGGCACTCATAAATATTACTAAGGGATGGACAGAAACGCTCTACGATGGCAGGAAGTCGTGGCCCAGCATGCTTTGCCATTGCTCTGATACAAAGAACAAACATCCACCTTCAAAACATGCACTTCAGCTTTGTAAGGTAGTGTAAAACTGCAAAGCATTCCTTTACAAGGTGTTCTGTAGCTCAACTGGTAGAATATTGCATTAGCACCGCAAAGGTTGTGGGTTCGAATCCCATGAAACACACATGCTGATTAAAAACATGTATAGAGAATATTTGCCAAATGAATAAAGGTAAATGGGCCAACACACTGAATGTTTTTTTATTCAACTAAATACGTTTTCAAAGCTCAAGTCATTATTGTTTATTTTGTAACACATTTCAGTACCTTTTCACACTGAATGAAAAAATGTAATTAATATGATTAATTATTATTATATGTAATGCATTAATATGATCAATTTTTCTATAATCTAATATCCCACATTAGTTATCGAATATATATTTTAATCAAACCCACTATCGGCTAACCTCTATAGCTCAAAATATTGTAATTAAAAACCCTCCTTGTCTTCAAGGACAATTCTACTGTCAAACATCTCCTGTCATAACAGAACTGTGTTCTGCATCCCCATAATAAATGTGTTAATGAGAGATGTTTGGTTTGTCTGAGCGGAGCTGAGGCATGACAGGACAGGTGCGTGTACCTGGAGAGCGGCGTGACACCTGTCGTGTACTGCTGTGGGTCCTTCATTTTGTCCCAAACTCCCTCCTCATCTAATGGTTTCATGACAGCGTCCAGCTGAGCTCGCGCCAGCAGGA
Source organism: Botia almorhae (assembly GCA_036877575.1). Lineage (NCBI taxonomy): Eukaryota > Metazoa > Chordata > Actinopteri > Cypriniformes > Botiidae > Botia > Botia almorhae. Next base: position 1,619 of record JAZGTJ010013320.1, read on the forward strand.
TCCGCAGGGCCTCCACCGCCACTCTGAACACCACGAGAAGAAAACACAGATGTCCTATTAGCTCTGTTCCAAAACCCTGAGCCGCCTCCGTGTCCGCAAGCGCCGGCTTCTTCTAATTCAGCATCCGAACCAAAAAAGACAGAAACCGATGCCACACAAATAAGTGGCAAAAATGTCACGAAAATGACAAAAACAAGTATTTAAAATCTGATGGCCCAAAAATAGTAGTGAATACTTCAGTTTATACCCCTGTAGTGAATACTTCAGTTTTGTCTGTCGTAGAACATCTTATATAATTTGAAATCCGCAGGTGTGACACTGATGTGACCTCTCAAAACGTAGACGCAGATGTAGACGGTAAATAACTGTGTAATCAAAATTGTGTCTGGCCAATTATTTCGAATGTATTCTAGCAGATCTCATGCATTATTTACAGCTGCTTTGTATTCTACATAAATAGACAACACACTGTTTTGTTAAACGGTTTAGAAAAAAGAATGTCCTCATGAACAGTAAATACTGGCTGCTAAAGGGGTTCACGTTCTAAATAAAAAATATGCTACAATTTGCTTGTTTTGTTTTTGCGGCATAAATAAGTTGAAGTATATATAATATATATAATAATTAATCTACCAAAAATATTATGTTAAGAAATTGCAGTTCTTGTCTAAACTTGGAATTGGGATTACAGCACGTTCCCTCACCCGCACACACGTCCAAGTTAGTAATAATGTTTTATTGGGGTCTGAATCGATGCAGTTGCTGTTGAGAACTTTGGGCAGCTCCTACACTGGAGCCCAGCCGCACCAACAGAGCACTGACGAGTTTTGAACACAGAGCGGCCACTGCATCTGCGGACTGACCATTCAGCATCATTTCCCGCTGGTCATGGGACCCCCAAAGGTCATGGGTTTGATTCCCAGGAGCCACACATACTGGTAAAATGTATACTTTGAATGCACCATTAAGTTGCTATGAATAAAAGCTAAATGCAACACATTATTTCCCAATTTCAGGAACATACCAGTAACTGGCAATTTATTTACTCAATAAATCCAGGCTATACTTGTATTTGGACTTTGGTGAGTGTTATTTTTGAACTCTGAATTTACCACAGTGATTTTATTTTGCATGTGATAAATCACATCTCCAAGATGTTAATGAGCTTTTGTTCTTACCAGCTGTGACTGTCAACAGTGTCAAGTTATTATGACATACACTTGTTTTCTATTTTTGGTGTGTTGTGATGGGGTTTCTCGCCCATGGTGAAATCTCACTGGTCCTGAATTACAAACATGCTGTTTAATTTAAACATCAACAGCCGTTTGCTCCAACCCTAATACGTTAATACGCATTTTACAACAAATACAAATGCCACAACTGTATTTAGACTCACAGCCAATGGGGGCTGGTGTCAACTTTGGTCAAGTGGGCGTCATTATGGAGCCATCTACGTCTCACAGCTCCAGCTGGACACACAGATATCAATAAAATAAATGCACCATAATGAAGCACGACAGATAATGAATGCAATGCACATAATCACCTGTCATAGGGCAGTGGGTAGGCGGCAAGTGTGCGTACAACAGCTTGCAAATGTTGTGTGGCGAGGATGAGGATAGACCTTGATCTGCTCTTCGCCAATCACCTGCAGCCGATTGTGTAGCACCTCCAACATTCTATATATATATATATATATATAGAGAGAGAGAGAGAGAGAGAGAGAGAGAGAGAGAGACATCAACACAGAGAATGAGATCTAATAAGATTTAAACCACAATCTTTTCCAAACACACGTCTCATTAGTCAATGCCTAAAGGAAAGAGGTATTTAGGAAAAAGAAAATAAATGATCCTGCTTAAAGTTTCAGCTTGGGCAGAATTAAAGTAATAGGTGTTTAAAGTAAATGTTTTGTTTCCACAGTTATCAAACACCCAGAGGACATTACAGAACGTGAGAGATTTGTCAAGGTCTTAAACGGAGCCTTTCAAAGACTATTACTGTTACTATTACTGCAATTTTTACTTGATCTTTATAGGCAAATAGTACGTCTTTATTGTCTTTTCGGCAAGCATATCATTATTAATTTGCATATGCAAATTATAATATGCAGTTCAAGTTAAGATTAATAAATCACTTTGCTTGATTTAAAGGTCATTTGAATCAAGCGATACGTACTGAGCTAGATCACAATAAAATTAAACCTGCGTACTGACACAAAACCAGTTAAGAACTACTGAATGAAGCTACTCCACTTTACCTTCACACTGAGATTGCCCAAGTAAAACTTCAGCAACTCAGCGATGGTCTTCACAGCTCTCTCACCCTCTCATGATCCTGACCTGAGCTCAAGCAGCTCTCTGTATGTTGGGCGGGATTCAAAACCCCCTTCAGTTAATAGCCTTCAAATAAAAGGACTCCAACCGATTGTAGTTTCTTCTTAACCTTAAACACAGACTGCAGACCATCAGGACTCAAATCTCTCTGTAACACGTTCCTTAACAATTCATGAAGAGCTTTTAAAGTGTCTGTATACAAGACCTGAGAGAGAGAAAACATCATACGGTATAGCGACGCTAGTGGCTTTCAATCTGGAAGATATTTGCTGGATTGTGACAGTACCGTTTATACTGACCTCTCTCTGCTGTGGATCCAGGACTTCTTCATCTTTATCTGGTGTGTCCGCAAGAGGAAGCCCATAAACTCCATTCACATGAACTCCGTGTCTGATCTGATCTATGTCTGATCGGTACAATGTCATAATGCATCGGCAGTAGTAAGTCATGAATCATGCTATAAACTAACATGATTGGATACATAAGGTCGGCACACATGGTCAAAACTAGACAGCGGACAGGTGTGCGTATGACATCTGCTGGTTCAGCTTTGATGAAATCCTGCAGTAAAACACAAAGATGTTGATTTCTACATGACTCAACAGTTTTCAACGAATGCACTGTTGAATTTGTGCTTATTCTGTTTTTTTTATTTATTACACATGATATCATCAGCCTATAAATCCAAGCACGAAATTTATCTGAACATGAACTTCAGAATGTCTTGGTGTGTTTTATGTTCGACTTTAATTTTCCAAAAGTTTGTGCAAAAGCTGCTGATCCGTGTTATCCCAGCATGATGCGGAAATGTTTTAAAGATCATCTTGCGTGATTCACTGAAGCAAAGAAATCTGACCTTTTGTACGAAGTTAACATGATCAATGTCACACATTTACTTATTCATTTGTGACCCACAAACAGAGCACAATATATTTATGTTTATATATATATATATACGTTTCTTTGCAATAATTTGTAAACCCTAAAACACAGGTATGTATGTATTTGATGTAATCTTCAATGTTTGGGCCCTGCTGTGTTTAAAAATTGATTTTAGTGATTTGTGATAGATATTACATTTAAGATATTACAAGTCTTATTAATAAGACTTTTATTTATGGATCAGCACTAAAGATCATATAATACTTTATATTTGGATAAGACAGACACCAGGACTTGGGTCATTTTATCTTCTGGCCAATACAAACTGGAAACTTCAGTAATGTGTATATGGCCTGGTGGAAATGTGGAACTGTAGCGACTTCTTACCATCATAACGCCCATCAGCTCACGTTTGCTGGAGAACTGGAAGCCCTGTTTACGAACAGAGGAGCTGATCGCCTTGGCAATAAGTCCAACACAATGAATGAGACTGAGCTTCATAGTAAGATCCTATGATGGACCAAGAGAACAAATACAAATACAGACAGACAAACACTTAAACTATGGTTTACAGAACAAAAATGTCAATCAAATATCACAAACAAAATCAACTGAAGCACAGCACCCCAAGCACAAGCCGGTCTACCTGGGTCAGTATTAGGACCTCACCAGGTTTTAATCTCCTGCTTATGGTTGCTGCCCAGCATGCTCACTATGTGTTAAACACCTTTTCTACTAGTATCACAAATGTTGTGCTATAAGAGATGTAATTGTACACCATGTAATTGTGAATCAGTGCAAAGAGGATTGAAGACACTTGCTGGTGTGAATCAGAATTGATGACTCAAGCACCTAAAATGCAGAACAGCCAGATAACCACAAATTTAGGAATCAGACAGTGCTGCTTTAGTACGACAAAAGTGATCAGGTTAGTCAGCACCTTTTGACCTTCTTAAAAGCCATTCAACTTCAAATCGATAAAAAAGACCTTTTAAAACAGACTATAGTAAGAGCTGTATACATAAACCTGGACAACTAATGCCAGTCTCAGTATTATAAAGAGACAGCTGACAAGGTTTATAAGGTTTTCTGAGAGGCTCAAAAGGTTGTACATTAAAGGTTTTGATTGCAGCATCAAGACTGAAGATAAAGAAGTGAGATAAAGTTTAAAGGTCACAGAAGGTTCTTATGGCAGCTTCCCTTCACGGTACCTTAGTCTCTACTTCAATACCCAGAGCCTGTACAACAATAAAAGTAATGATCCAGTTTAATTCTCAAACACGATAATCTGCTTCATTAAACAACAATCAGAATCAATACCTTTGTTAGAACTGTACCCATTATGGACAGTAAAAATGATGGCGTACATTAAGATTTTTTTAATGAATCTTTGGTCTACGTAACATTGTTTTCTAAAGTCTTAGTTTAGTTCATTCGGTGATAAAATGTTGTAGAATGATCACACAAAATAAGCTTCACGGCCCCTTAACAGTGAAATGATTTTTAAACAGCGAAATTGTATTACGAATAATAAAAAAAAATCATTTGAATCAAACTGTTAAATAACTGCTGATTCCAAAGCAACCAACTGAATCCAGTCAACAATGTAGCAGGACGCTCAGAGCACTCAGTTTTCTTATCTTTAATAATGGGTGTTATTAAAGACAAGACATTTTCTCTACTGACGCATTTCCTATTCAAACAGGATGTTGAAGTAGGACATATCAAATAGCTTGTCCCATTTTCTTGGCTCACTTTATTTCATTCAATAGCCATAAAACAATTAAACAGTCTAAAGTTACTGAATCACACATCAAAGTATGTGATAAGAGACAATCTTCAGGTTTTTTTGTGCTGTACCTTAATGTTGAAGTGCTTGGAGATGTTATGGAGAATGTCGCAGTCAATGCGAGTAAGGAGCTGATCTTCTGGTGCATGCAATGCGACATAACTGTAAAATTTTTTGCCAGTGTGCCAATTTGCTGTGTAAGAAGCACAACAAACATTAAACTCACTTTGAGTAGACCAAATATCCCTGAGGCTTTCTTAAAAGCGTCAGATCTCGTGAACTCCTCCAGTTTTTCCAGAGTGCCATCAAGATGGCTGCCAGCACACAGGCCGACTGCCATGGCAACACCCTGTGAAACCAATTATTGTCTGCTACTCCAATCACCCATCTCCATCTATTAGAGGCTTTTAAATGACTGCCAAAGCTTCACATTTCCAAACAGTGGATGAGTTTTATTTAAGCACCAGTCTACGGTTAAAATGATGAGATCTGTATTTTTAAATCCCGATCAATGTGTGATAACTGTCATTACAGTACTCACTGTTCTTTCAACTGCATCACTGTGACGGGCTCTTATCAGGATCTCCTGCAGCTGTTTCCTGACCAGTTCTTTATTACAGCACTGCTGAAGAATCACACCAATGCACCTAAATGAATAACTTCATAGTATGAATTTGATTCTCCATACTTTACTCCATACTCCATACTTCCAACACATAAATGAGTGTCTCAAAAAGGTGGTCCAAAATGCATTACTACAACAAAATCACCAAGATATGCACTGTTCCTTATGCCAAACTGTTACTGGTATACAATGGGAATTGACATAAACGGATGTTCAAACCGACCTTCTCCTCCAGCGAGTTGATGTATGTAAGAAGGTATCGTGTGGCTTCCACTGTAAGCTGACCAGTCCACCCGCTGTCGTCAATGGCTGCCAGAGTTTTAGACAGGAGCTTTATCATAATCAGAAAGCGACATCTGGTTAAACACCATCAACAACTTTTGCTTCCTATGTCGTAATGACTAAGGGTAAAGCTTTCACATTTGTACAACTTTGTTCCAGAAGATTCCTTAACCAAATTGTGAGTTCTTCCTTTCAAATTATAGAGGAAAACACATTCAAACAGACCTGAAGTAAACTCTCGTCCCAGTTCTTTTGGTCTGGTGAGTCTTCTGTTGATTCTGGTAGGACCCAGAGGATAAGTGCATAAGTTTCAGTCAGAGTTGGTGTCCTACATCACACTGTGGAAAATAAAGCAAGCAAAGCGAATTTAATATTCCACAGAACTGTTTAAAGCTACACCATGTATCTATCTTGGAAAAGTTCAGAACTGTGAAATGTGATTTCTTATGCTAAAATATGATTTTGGCTGTATCTTGGAAACATCTGGTGGTCTTGAGAGATCTCCAAGGACAGGTGGTTGTGGTTTCGAAGAACATTTGATCTTATCTGAAACCTCAACCTGGCAGACAAATCAAGAACTTCCAAAGAAAAACCAAGAACCGCAACTGCTAAAGTCAGTCAGTCACACACAAGACGAAAACTCTTTTTATATTGTTTGTCGCAATGGCACAATCTTAGATTGCCTCTTTGTAGAGCTCTGAACAAAACAATGAACTAATGAATAGATGGCATTAAATTGTCTTTTGAGAAGTGATGAGGAAAACTTTAACTAACTAAAGTGTTGGTAAGACTGTAACAGACCTTCAAGATAATTGAGTAACTCTGGAATCTGGTCTTCCCACAGCTCTTCGGCTTTAGGGCTGATTGCGTTAAGCAGACTCAGAGACGTGCCGTGCCCCCGACATCGAAATGGGAACGAGGCATTAACCTGAGAAATATGACACACATTCACTTCAGTTGTTAAATGGCATCATCAATCAAAAGACAGAACTACTGTGAATTAATTTAAACATAATATTCACTGTTTACCTTATCCAGTGAAAACTGCTTTAAATTCAACACCTACCAAGAGTCTTATCATTAAAATATATTGTGGGGAAAGACTGGAGCCTGCGGAGAGGCACAAAGAAAGAGGAAGATAGAGCGAGCGAGAGGAGGGGGGGCAAACCAGGGTAACCCATTAGTGCAGCACATGATCCAAAAGCTTTACAATTAACGAATAAATAATCACTAAGCCCGGTACTTATTTGTCCTGCTAGAGAGCTCAATTTAATCACTGTCAGCATAAGAAACAATTACCCTCTGCCCCACAAACTTAATTCAGTTGATAAATACCACTTTTCATTTGACTAATTAGAACCAGACACAACTGGCTAAGCAAACAACCTGCAATGAAAACAAAACGTCTGCAAGTGAAATTGAGTTTCAGGCCAACAACGGAAAAAACGTTTAATGACGGCTGCTGGCTTTGCCGCAGTGATTCCAAGATGTCTTCGGGTCAGACAGTGGAAAAATTTGTCTCCAATGACAAAGAGTCTCTGACTAAGCTCATCGATGACATCATAATTGTACATGTGTGTGTGTCCACACCTTGTGTGCTAAAGTTGATGCTAAAGTTGGGTTCCTGTTCTGCTCGCTTCTTATTGGCCAGACGAATTAAACTCTTACACATTGCGGTTGGGGCGTCGGAGTACTGATTTGAGGTCAGGTAGCAAAGTAGCATCGGCCACAGAACCTACACACAGACAACCACAAACTCATTTGCGGTGAAGTGAATTACATGCAGCAAATCATAGGACTATTGCTAGAAAGCATCTGGAAAATCTAGTCTAATGCAGTAGGACGTCACAGCACTTTTACTAGAGATAATGCAGAGGGGAGTGGGGTAAGATGTGCCACCTTTTTTAAATCTAGCACACCGTGCATAATTTTTGTCACGGATAATTTATGATGAACACCATCATGAACAACACACCAAGAAAACCCCATGAAATTTGACAAACTAATCAATATTCACTCATTCAAACCATTATCAAAAATCCCATGAGCCATACTTTCAATAAACCTCAAAACGAATGTCTAAACTTTAAAACAAAACATTACCAAACAAGACACAGAAAAGCCTAAAAATAGTCAGGCTACATCTAACAGTCTCCTGACACTTTCCTGGTTATCATTCAATTGTGTTTGGAGACGAACAGAGACAGTCTCATCGGCACATAAACTGTCTTCCACTGTCTGCTGAGGAGAGATCCATGTCAACTGCCTGCTGTTGATGTTGGGAAGCCCACAGGAAAGAAAGATCTAATTTCTCTCTTGATACTCCTTCTTACAAGCTGCACTGCAGAGCTGGGGCTGCTGACTTTGGCTGTGAAGATGATGTACTGAGTTTGATGACTGTAGAGCTCATCTCAAACAGTATAACCGATTTTCATCCAGTTGCTTTTAGGATTAACTCACATGTGTCTGATTATAGTGGCAACAGTACGCATAATGATGAATTATATTTTGAGCTGTCATGTTAGATTTCATGGGTATTGTCAGTTTGGCTTAATTTGACTTCAACGTAAAGTATTAAGTAACCTGCAATTTTATGGTTCAAACAGAGATGGCGATAGAGAGGCACAAGGTATAGATTGCAGCTCAAAATTACATGTCCACATTTGGCAGATGTTTTTGTCTAAAATGACTTTTAAGATGGTTTAGGTACACTCTTAACACATGCATTCCCTGAGAATCAAACCCATAACCTCGGTGTTGCTAGCATTGTGCTCGATCAACTGAGCTACAGGAAAGCTATTATGAGACCTGTTTCACAGCACACACACACAAGCAAGTGAGTAATGAAATCAGCAGAAAACATCAGGAATGTGCTTTTTAAAAACAATATTTTGTATTAAAAGGTTAGTGGGAGATCACCATTGAGAATTACAAACTTAATTATCGTGAAATCTAATTGATGTGAGGAGAGAGAACACATTAACATCCAAATGGTAATTAATCTAAACAGAACAAAACCCAAAGCCTGAATCTGGAGTTGAGTGACAGCTCTCCTTTACTGCATTAAAAATGACAGCAGAGAAACAATATGACAGCTGGACATTTATAAAGTTCACTTACAGGGATATAAAATGACAAATGACATATGATAACAGTCAATCATAAGACTGCCCTAAATGTGCTATACAAATTCCACCACCAAGGACAAAAAAAACATCTGAACGAATCAGCCTGAAGCCACTACAAGAGCCATGACTTCAAATGTGAGGGAAATCGTTCTTGGCTTATTTGAGGAGGGCGCGTGCCTGTATGTACTTGCTCGGTGTACTCACGTCAGTCAGACGGCCCACTGTAGTAGTGAAAAGATGCAGCGTGTTGTCGCACATCTCTGCTCCGCAGAGCCTCATTGGTCACTTCCTCTGGGTCTGAGGGTCGTTGCCCTCGCTGTACAAACATGAACACAATTTATCACCACTTGTATCACATTTACATTTAGCTGACGCTTTTATCCAAAGCAACTTACAAATGAGGACAAGGAAGCAACTTCAATTACAATAAGAGGCAACAGTGAATAAGTGCATAAGTGTATCACTGTATCAGTTTACTTGTTCTATGCTGAAGCCAAACAGCAGTTAAAAGGCAACAATTCTAATTTAAATACTAGTTTAAATTACCTGTAAGATTCTATGTATTAAGATTCACCTGCAAATTTATCCTTAATACTTCATCCTTTATACTTAAAACATAGATAGAAAACATCAAGAAGCTTCTTGCTTTCCATAATGGAAGCTTGAACAGACAAGAGTACAGCCATAAACCTTCAGGTCTGAACATGACCAGCTCAGCTAAACGTTTCGTTTTGTGCATAAATAAGCATGACAATCTGGATAGGAGCATCTTGTTCCATAAAGAAGCACTGAAGTATCTGATTACAGGTGTAAAAATCACTGGATGAGTACAGAGAGCCCGCCCTGTTCCTCTCATTATTGTTCTCCAACCTCTGGAGGACAAACACCATCAGACGGTCTGGAAACGTGTTTGCTTTGGGCGAAAGGCAGCCAAACATAAAAGCGAAAATTAGTGCAATTCATCACCATCACCTTCCATTACCGTCACAGACTTTGACAGTGTTCTGAGCCAGCAAAATGAACCACCAAAAACCTATGTGTACATGTGTAAGGCAAAGGTGTCTGGTTTTAACGTCTGGTAAATGACCCAGTATATTAATAGCCCATAGAAAGCCTTCATTGGCTTGCATATTGCTACATTAACTAAACCAGGGGTCTTTAACCTCAGGCCAAGGACCTCAAGGTGGATAAAGAGGCAGAGCAGAACCTCATTACATATTATACAAAACTGCCTTTTTATAGCCTTGCTACAATAACATTAGTACTGGAACTATATCTTTGAATTTACACACCTTATTATAAAGCTTGCAATGCAAATCCTTCAATATAACCATTACTGATGTCATAAACGTACACATTACATGTCCTTGTCAATTACACTTTTACAATACAATTACAGCACAAGTTTTACTAATACATTTTTATGTACACATATATATGTCCTCTATATGAAAGGGACAATGCAAACTGTGGAAACCTACTGGATTTTTCTTTAATGTAAGTAATATTTTTTCCCACAAAAATTTGTATAATTATAAATATAGGTGAAATTATGTTATAAATGGCAGACCCCCCACAGTACCGTCAGACCCCCCAGGTGTAGACCCCTCCTGAAGACCCCTGACCTAAACATACAGCTGTAATGGTTACTAAAATCGGTACGTTTTTAAATTGTTTAAAAAAGCACTCTGACCATATGCCCATGTAACCAAATATTTTCACAACTGCAAGACACACCACTTATAATATCATGATTGACACACATTTAAACACTCAGGAACTAGAGTGACTCTGCTTAAGACTCTATATCCTTAAATCACATTTAAGTGAGTGAAGAAACATCCAGCTGGTCTGCGTCACCTCAAATCAGCAAAGAACACGTGACTGAACCACTTCACCTCTCTGATTGGAGGAGATTGCAGGTATGACACTTTAACCTAATCTCAGCACATGATCAGGATATACTGCCCCAGCAGACAGCTGACTGCAAACACAGGCTCCAGCCAACATTACGTCCGAGAAAATGCAGCTCTTAATAGCTCAGAAATAATAAGTTTTAATGTCTACCTAGCTAGTAAAACAATGCTTCTATTCGGCTGTATAAATCCAGTACAATAAATCCAGTTCAAAAGAGACCCACCAAGAATATTAAAGCATCGCAGGACCTTGTTGTGTTTTTACCGTTGGTGGGTTGCTAAAGTCCACAGGTGCATGTAAAGGAAATCAAGCTGACAATTTAGTGGCTTAGAAACAGGTCAATGAAAATCTACTGACAGAAACAATGACACTTGAGGCAAAATTTTTACCCTTCAAATTAATGACTTGATATACGCATTCAAAGCTGCAATCTGCAACATTCTTGGTTAAAAATAAAAATCAGTTACTGAGAAAATACATGACAGATCAGAGTTCAAAACTGTATCCTCTATCACGATTCGCAATGGTAAGCTTATAATAATGATTTATAATTTGAGTATCTACATTAAGTACATAAAGTAACCTGCAATTTTAAATCTCAAACAGAGATGGCGACAGAGAGGCAAAAAGTATTTGCAGCTTTAATAAATCACAGGTTTTTAAAGTGCTGTGTTTGTTTTAGTAATTGGAGGCTGTCCAGAACATCACTGGTTTTAATGAGCATACGGAACAACAAATTAGAATTTAATAACTGGGCTTTACTGAGCAAAAAACAGAAGGGAAAAAGCTCAAAGACAATTAAAAACAACAGTGGGATTTCTTGTTAAGGCCGTTAAATGGCTCCGGGCTGTCAGCTGCATACGTCTGTGGTTAGGTAATTTAAAACCTGTTCTACCAATATGACTACACAATTTTACACAATTCTTACACAATCTGTCTGTCTGAACAGAAATAACCTGCCACATTACTATTTTTTATTAACGTGATTGTAAGGTATTTAAGCAAAAGACTAAAATTAAAGCAATTTGTTTCCTTTTTGGAAATGTAAACGAGCAGTGTCAGAGATCACCTTAAAATTGGTCATCTCATCTGACGCCAGATGTATCATGCTCTTGATCTTGGGGTAACTGTTGTCATCAATCCTGCTCTTCACCAGTAACTCAATGGTTTGAGCGACATAGTCAACTCGTATTTTAAAATTAAAAGCAGTTACTGCTGTTTTGGACCTAAATGTCCCCTTTGGAATCAACAAGATGCATCAATAAAGCTATCAATCTACACATCTCTGCGTATTGCTGGTCTGTTTTGGTTGCCAGCCAAATGCGCTAAAAGAGTCCCGTTGGAGTGTTTCTTTATTACGTGCAAACATCCGGGATATAAATGTAGCTACAGCATATCATATACTCTCAGCTTCCAGGATTAAGATGAGCTCACAGGTGCGTACTATGGTGTAACGTTGTGTGGACCAACATTAGATTCCTTGATAAGACATAATGAGCAAACTAAATTAGTTACTCATGCTCCACATCAATCTCCCCTATGATGCCCATAACGAGACTGGCAGCAGATTTAGGAATGCATCTGGTGGTCCGGTATCCCTCAGAAGAGCTCACTGCACATACAAACCAACAACATAGAGGCTGTGTAGCATGCCGCCTAACTAGACAGCAGTTTGAGCATCACAGGCGTCTGCTGCATTTTCGAGGATCGTAAGTGCACCCTGTGCTCAAACCTTATGTCTAGTAAGCGGCTCATTATGATTTGATACACATCCAGAAAATCCTTGCATGTGAGTAGCCAATCGCCACAGAAAAACTACTTAAAACGCGACGCGTCCGGACCGTATGGACACATCAGCACGCAATAGGTTGTATAAAGGTTTAGTCACCTAACTAAGTAGGTAATTTCAACAATCGTTATTTCACGGTCGATGTCAACTTTCTTAAAACCTCAACGATACATGTTTAGGAAACGAACAGATACGAAACTTCTGTGACATGTTTTGGATTAGATTTTTGCATGGATGAGTTTGCACCGGAAGCATCTGCAATACGATTACAAACGTTTAACATGCCTTCAAAACAATGTAGATATTTTAGTAAATATGTAAATAATCGCGTTACCTTTAACCCTCTCTGCTGCGCTTGTTCGCCAGCAGGTCCATTTTCACAGATGCACAGAGATCCCTAATATACATTTGATAACTGATTGTGACCCTTAACCCGACAGTCTATATTTTATTAGGCTTTTTATTTTTATTTTTATTGACAAAACATGAATTTATCGTCTCAAAGGCGCTACATTGCATCGTATGTAAAGCTGGAAGCTGGAACGCATCTGAGTGGGCGGAGTGTCCTTAAAAAACACCAGCGAAAAAGGCACAAATCGACCTATTGACATTGATTATTGATTAGCACTATATCCCACTATATATAATGTACAGATTGGTGTATCATATATATGCACGTATTATCCACGTTTCTTTCGTACCTGTCGCGTTTAAAATATATTCATT
>JAZGTJ010013321.1:0-15091 GCA_036877575.1 Botia almorhae
CTCTAGAGAGTTGCAGACCTCTCTGGCAGCATCTGAGGTAAATGTACATGCGTCTACAATCAGACGAACATTTAACAGACATGACATTTATGGGAGGGTTGCTAGAAAGAAGCCTCTGCTCTCAAAAAAGAACAAAACTGCCTGTTTCTTTGCCAGAGAGCATTTGGACAAACCAGAGACCCTTTGAAAGTCCATTTTTTGGACAGATGAGTCCAAATTGGATTTATTTGGTCATAATCAAAGCCGCCATGTTTGGAGAAAAGCCAACACTGAATTCCAAGAAAAGAACCTCCACCCAACAGTGAAGCATTGTGGTGGAAATGTGAAGGAATGGGGATGCTTTTCTGCCTCTGGGCCATATTATTCAGGGAAACGTGAATTCTTAGATGTATCAACACATTTTTGAAGAGAATCGTCTGCCATCAGTCAGAGAGCTGAAGCTGGGCCGAAAATGGGTGATACAAGACAATGACCATAAGCATTTAAGCAAATCAACCAAGGAATGGCTTAAAAGAAAGAAGGTTCACACCTGATTGGCCTAGTCAAAGACCGGATCTCAATCCAACTGAAATGCTGTGGCTAGACCTGAAGCGAAAAGGAGTTCTGAAAGGAAGGGTTGGGTAAAAATCCCCAAAGACAGATGTGAGAGACTGGTCAGTGGCTATAGAAGATGTTTGGTTGAAGTAATGGCTGCAAAAGCAGGTGCCACAAGCTACTAAATAAAAGGGTTCATATACTTCTGCACAAGTCAAATTTTCAGTTTTTGTTAGATTATTTATTGAACAAAAGGTGTTAATGACGATATATATATTTTTTTGTTTGTGTCCATTATTTGAAAGTCTGCTTCACAAATTGGGTTTTGGATGTACATTTGATTAGGTTATTCTATTTTTTTTTTACACAAAACCTAATCATGTCTGAAGGGTTCACAAACTTTCAAGCAGCACTGTATATGAACTTCATTACAAACTAAGCTCTAACATTCTTTGGAAAACTAAAGAAGCTAGTTGCTGAAGAAGCTAGTTACAGTTAATGTTACTGTAATTTATTAATATTAGAAATGTTACCCCTGTGCAAACTTATGTTGAGCATGTTTGTTTATCAAGCCTTTTTTGTTTCATGCCACAGTCCCTGGTTGTACTCTGGAGGTGATGACCTCGCCACAGGAGAACAGCTCCTGAGAAGATTTTCAGGTAAGTACAACTTCAAATCCAGATCTCCTTGGCTGCCTGCTGAGCTGTCTTCTCTCATTGCAAACTAAAATGGGTTTCTCCTTTCTTTTAAAAATGCTATTGCTGTTGCATAAATATGTTATGAGCGCTGTGAGCATTAAACATACAATTTCATTAACATGCCAATTACAACAACATATAGCTATAGCTAACAATATATAGCTATATAAAAGAAATGTAGTTATGAATATATAGTTTAAACTATATACTGTAAATATATAGTTCAAAATATATAAGTTTGAGTCCCTCCTTTCGTAAGCTATAGGTAACCTGGTACCTATGTGAGCAGATGTTGAATCAAGGCATGGCTCCAAGCCTGACTCTAGGTACTGTCTGGGGCCAACAGAAAGCATGTGTGTATCTGTGTCTGCTGGAGATCAGACGCTGTAGACTTGACCTTCTCTCTCATTCTGCTTAACCTAATCAATTATGGTTCAAAACAGAAGCCAAGAATGTGTAAAAGATTGTGGGGGGAGGGGGAAGTTGAGTGCAACCTTGTCTGAGCCCTGAGGAGACTGTGAATAATTCCCTTTGAGCCCCATAAAGAAACCCACAGCTCAGCGAGAGACAGAGGTAGAAAATGGATGCATGTGATGGCACAGCAACTTGTGGCCAGAGGGAAAATGTATTGCATTATAAAAAATGTGATTTTTGTAATTTTGAAAATGTGATTGATTGCCAGCCTGTGTGAGAGGCTTTTGCTAGGACCACAGATGCCATTACAGGTGAGGTTAAGAATTAATCCTGGATACTTTATATCGACTTGTTTTTACATGTGCCTGGTGATTTTTGTCACTGTTAAACCCACTTAGGGTGTAATTATGTTCTATAATTAAGTCAAGCCATGACTATCGGCATAAATTAAAATATCATTATTGCAATATTGGCATATCATAGCTTATTCTGCAACAAAGTGTAGCCTTGTAAAAATGACACCACAGTGCACTGTTTTGCAGACAAAGCAAAAAAAAGTTCAACAACCAGTTGTTAAATTTGTGTTAAAGTTTCCCTTCATCCATATTGTTACGGAGGAGATTCCTGCTCCGCCTCCTCCGTGCCACCAGAGGGAACCCTCTCCTGAGTATTAGCACCAACCAGACTACATTTCCCATGGGCCCCATATCTGGGGCAGATCACTTCCTGTTTGCCACACCTGACTCTAATCAATCACTTTAACTCCCAGACTCAATATACTCAGTGCAATGTCTTGTTTTGCTGATTGTTTGCTGCCTGCCTTTTGACTCTGCCTTGGATTAGGTTTTTGGATTGTTTGCTGCCTGCCTTTGGATTTTGCTTGGATTACATTTTGACTATTTGCTGCCTGCCCCTACTATTGCCTGTACTATCGTTACTGAGTTTGTCTAGTCTCCATTGCTCTGTTTGCCGGTGTTTTGAACCATTGCCTGTTTTGACCATTCTTAATTAAACGCTGCAGATGGATCCTCACGACTCCGAGTTTACATTACACATAAGTACTGTAACAAGCCCTGAACATTTTACATACATCCAGAAGTGGAATATAGAATTATGTTATAGAGTGCTCGAGGGATTTGTTGGCAAACTTTAGCATAAGCTCACTCATCAGTTCTCAGTTCATTTGCAAGTCTGATGGTGATTTTAAATGTGAGAATCCCTCAAATTTATTCTGTCTGATTCATGAACAAACTGTGCAGATTACTGCTGGTGTTGTGAACCAGTTTAATGGTTTCTTTGAAAAAGATCCCACGTAATTATTCATTCATGAATCGAAGATTGTCTACGATTTTACATTAATAAAAGATAATATATTTTCAAAACGTTAGCATGACTGTAGTTGATCAAGCTACTGTAGTTGGCAAACTACAATAAAGGGGTGTTCACTTTGTGGACCATAATGATAACGATAAATATAAAAAAATTATTCTAAATGTAAGAATAGCATAGTCCCCACCACTGTACTGATAAAGATACAAGGAGTGATATCATTGGGATTATTTTCTGAGCATTTTCTTTTCCACTGATAAAAACATTGACAGCCAGTCAGATTTGAATTTACAGGGCTTGCACATTTACTGCAGTTTACAATCTTAGGCTTAACATAGCGTTATCGTCCATTGGTGTGGACACTTAGCATGGTTATATATTATTATCTTTAGTATCTTTAGAGTTATCTTTCTAGGTGTGAACAGGCTTTAACACAGACTTTTGCCAGTATAAGAGTTTGTGTTTTGGCCTTGATGTCTTTATTAAAACATGTATATTGCCATCTCTTTCTGCTGTTTAGATACTTACACACAAATACACCCTCACATACACATACTGTGACTGTGTACTGTACATACATGCTCACACATTGCACTGGCTTAGTTTTGCAATAATGTCTGAGAACAGTTCCAGCTCAGGAGAGATTGATTAATTTTGCTCATAAATCCACAAAGTGCTGACTGCAGATCCACACAACTGTGCTGCCAGAAACATGTGCCTTCCATGCGCATCATCCAGACGTGTGTTTGGAGGAACTTAATGAATATGTTGTTAGGAGGAGGCTGTGATTGATGCCAGTCTAGCAAACATATTGGTGTGCGTTGCTGTGCTGAATCTGTCCTGGTTCTCTCCAGCTCTGATAGACTCTGCAGCCGTCACACAGTCTTGGCTGATTCATAAATGGCAGTCAATACGCAAATTAGGAGATTTTTATCAAGGTTCTTAAGGGAATGTGAAATGCGTGACAGGTTGTTGTTTTTTTAATTCTGCAGTAAATAATGACAGATGTTTTTTAAAAAGCTTTTTGCATAACTTATCAATCCATTAAATTTCTTTTGTTCTTCTTTAAAAAAAGAATAAAGTATACTGTATGCTGTCTAGGTTAAAAGTATTTCACAATATCTGCCAGCACAGTATGCCATTGAATACTGTGTATAAAGTCAAAAGGCCTTATCATTTCATGTTGTAAACAGATCCCCCACGTAACTATTCATTTTGTCTTGTTGAAGAGATTCATGTCTCCTAATGAAGGCGAAGTATTTGGTATTTGCACTGAGCCACAGCTCTTCAAGCAGCCTTCAGATTAACTTGTTCTCTGACTGCTGATGGTTTCCATTAGGAATCTAGAATCCATGAAGTTCTCATCAGTCTTTATTAGTTTTGGTAGCTGATTTCTCCCCAAGACTTTAAAGAGAACACTGTCGATGTTCTTACATAGCTGGTGTCATCAGGCAAGATGGACGATTAATCAAACTGCAAACATTTGTAGTTCTCTGTAAGCACATCGGATTAGACTTACTCATGCAAACATTCTTCTGTAACGCCATGTTTTTTCTGTTCAAATAAATCTCTTCTTCTTCATTCAATGATTTGACTAAACAGTCTTCCCAATTTCCCAAGTTCTTGTTGTTGTGTGCTAACACAACAACAAAAGCTCTTACATTTTTATTAAGTTAAACCTTAATTGTTTGTGCATTTGAAAGACTCCTAAGGTAGTTGTTATTCTCTTTACTTTTTTAAGTGTCTTAGAATTGTTTTGGAACAATAAAGATGTTCCAGAGTGTTGTAGAATGTGTCTAGATGTTAATTTCCACTTTGTCTTTTTCAGCACAATACAAAAGAAGTAATAAGAAGTTCAAGTATGTTCCCCACAGGGAGAGAAATGTTCTGTTACAAAATCTAGTGCTGCCTGCAGCCTTTGTAGGTTCCATTTTAGTAAGGAAGCAACTATAGAGATGACTGATTTGGAACGCTGTACATAGGCAGCAAATAGTACATATCATGGAAACTTTTCATTTGTTGTTTGCATGTGGTAGTCTGAGCATAAAACCACAAAATATTGGGTAAGACAGTCAGTTTTATTAATTAAAAAACAGTAAATATTAATATTAAATGCATTTTTGTTTTTTTATTATCTTGTATAGAAATGAGGAAAATGAGGAAACCTTTTGATATTCATATTTTAATGGTCTTCATATTTTAAGCATGTCTATGATGGCTTAAAATACTGTCTACATAGACAGCTCTCTAGGATTTGGAACGGAGCCAGCACATCAATTCTACCACATTGCTTATTGTTCCTCAAAAGCCCAATTAAATGGCCATATAGGAACAAGGCAACATTGGAGAGGTGGGTGTGTGCAGTTACCCTTTCATTAGGAACCATTTACATTCACTTAGCTGTGCATTTAGTAAGATGCATTCTAGTTTCATACTTCATTGACTCCGAAAGCCATACAGGAGAACACAAAAAATTTCATGTCCTCAGCCTTGTTCCTTATTTAGAAATGTTCAGATAGATGTGCAGTACAGAAAACACACATTAGCACTACTGACCCAGTTTGTCAATGAGAGTTAAAAGGATCAGTTGTTCTATTGTTTGTCCTCTAAGGGAGTTTAAGACCTACTTACTTACTTACTTCTCACTAAGCAAACTGGGTTCTGATCAATATAAAATAGCTCCATTTCAAAAAATGCAATTTACATTTACATTTATGCATTCGGCAGACGCGTTTTTGTCCAAAGCGACTTACATTGCATTATACTATACATTGTGTCTGAGTATGTGCAATCCCTGGGATCCAACCCATGACCTTGGCGTTGTTAACGCCATGCTCTAAGAAACCTAAGATTAAAGCTAAAATAATTTTGCCCCTTACCATCATGTTGTCTTGTCTATCTACAGCAACACAAGAGCACATTATGGCTGCTCTGTTATGTTTTTTTACTGCACATTAGGGAATCAAATGTCAGGTTTCGTGGCTTTTCACCCACATTACAAGATGTTGAATCAGCTGTTGGAGAAATCCAAGAGCTTGGAGAAATCGTTGTCATACTTTTACACTGAAAACATGTAGATGTAACCATTGAATGAGGCAAGAACAAAGTTTTCCAGAAGAAAAAATATGATTTGGGATTAGGGTTTAGAGTAACATGAAGGTTTGTGGGGCAACAGAAGATGTTGATCTATGTGGTAACCTGCCTGCTTATGAAATGAACTTATCATGGCTGACAGATATTTCTACAGTGGCACTGATAACGGCAACTGTTTTAATTTAACAGTTTAAAATTCAAAGGAGGAGATTTCAATATTGGCTCCTGCTACAGAAAACAAATAAAATGCATTGCATATTACACAAGAACACATATTGCCCTTTCAAACAATATGAAACATCTTACCTGCTTATATTTTAGAGAAATGTATTGTTCTGTTCCAAAACCTAGTGAGTTGCCTAGTTAGTCAGCTTTGTTTAGTCAGCTTTGTTTCAAAATCCATAAAAAATGTTAATAATACATTTAATTTATGCAGTACCAAGCAACAAATTGTTTGGTCTATTTTACTCTTTTTATTTTTATTCTTATTAATTATTGCGTCATTAGCCTTGCAACATCACACTCTGTTGGAATCAGCTGTGGTTCATATGTCCCATGCGCTTTGTGTGAGGACAACAAAAGCTCTTACAGTTTTGGAATAGAGCCAATGGCTTGCGTAGATTTCACGCTTTCCTGTGTTCATAAACACAGGAAAATGTTGAATTAGTCATCCATTTAACACATTCGTTAGTAATACTTGTCTCCAAAAACCTTATTACAACCTCATTGTAATAACAATGTGCCCAAATGCGTATGCAGAGAAGTGAAATTATTGCAAGACATATGCATACCATGTATGTATGTGCATTATAATAAAGAATAAAGGAAAAAAAATCCATAATAAGTGAATAATCAGCTGTGTTCAATACAGTCCTTTATATTTTCATAAGCTCAAGGCCGCAGTCAAAGTGTAAGGTGCTTGTATCCAAACACTGTGCGGTAGACTTGGTGTTGTGACTCTTGCACTATTAACATGGAAAGGTTTTATGTTAATTTTACACTTCTATGCAAATGCAGGTTTTATTTTTATTGTTATATAAAAAGTTGTGCAACAGTAAATACTTAGAAATGTCACTCTCATTAAGAGGCGATCATTTCCCACGGTTGTTATAGCAACCTCACCACCACAAGGAAATAAATAGCATCAAAACAGATTTGGTACCATAAAGTCTGAGCGGTTATCCATGTGCCATGCGATACATCTCTCTGTCCCTAGACAGAAGCTATCATAATATTCAGGTGAAGCAGAATGTATTTTATGGGCATGCCATGCCAAACGGCAGTAACCTGCTATATCACTCGATTTTCCAAAGAAGGAAGCGTCTAGAGCATCACTTTACTGATACAGACCAAATTATGGCCATCACCACTGTGTCTTGTCCATCTCTCAGTGCAGAAAGTCCCACAGACTCTAATCATCACATTGCGTTTGTACCAATGTGCAGCCATCTAGCCAAAAGACAGTTTAATTACATGATAGCATGGAGGGGGCTGTCAGCCCGGTTCAGTTCAGCCAAGCTGAGACATGACTAAGGGTGACTTTGAGAAGAGCTCAGCATCGCTTTATGAAAAATAAACAGCCAACACCCAACATGCACAACATGCATTTGATTTTTAATAACCCTAGCTCAAGCCCACAAAACTACAGTATGGTTGAAAAGTGATGGGAAATAATTACAGAGACTACTGCTGAACATCTCTCAGCATGAGGCATGGATATTAAATTTTAAGTCAGTATAATCACAGCTAATTTTCTCTCCTGTTGTCGTTTGCCAGGCTATTTCTAGTCTCTCTCTATATATGTAACTTTTAAATAAATCATTATAAATGTATAACTTGATTACAGTTAAAGAATACTCAGTTGCTATAAGAGTTTGTAAAGTAATTTCTTTACATTTCAAAATCTGGCATTGCAGGTAATATTTTTGCTCATAATTAACATATTCCTTTATTCCTAAATGTTGGCACGTTTATTCACATGCACAGGCTGTACCTACAGTTTAAGTATTTTTCAAAAATTAGGCTGAGAGTGCAGTTCTAGCATTCTCTGCTAATAATTACATTTACAACTGTATGCATATGCTAACTTATGTGTTAAAATTAAATTACTTTTTTGACACTTTAAGGATAGATCGTGGTTATGGGGCCACAATCTTGGGCGTTAACTCAAACATTAGGTAAATTGTGCATGCACAATGAAAAATAAAAAAAAAGAAAATAAATCGTTTTAATCTGTTGTTTTTAATTGTGTTTGTGTATAATTACATCTGAGGGTAGAGGATATCTTCAAAAAAAACTTTTCGTTCTCCAGAGACTAAAGCATAAGGAGGTTCTGTTTGTCATTTGTGAAAACTGGGCTGAAGCACAACAGGAGACTCTTCAAATTGAGCATTGTTAAAATCCCACGATGATCAAGAACAGGTTTAAAGAGTGGATATGAGATTGTGGTGGGCGTTTATAGAACCCCTTCTGGGAGCATCAAGGAACATGTGTCCAGCTGTCAGATCCAGATGCACACTGCTTAGTGGGGTTTAGGGTGGGTGCAGAGGCAGCCTGCTGGGGAGTGTGGGGAGCAGTTCAGGGTTGAAAACGTGTGGACAGAACAGCAGGTAAGTGCCTCCTCTAATCAAAGATTACTGAGCAGTATGCTGAAAATAAAAAGAAAGAGAAGGATGAGGCATTGTGCATACTCAAACCTGTGCCAATTTGTACATGTAGATTAAGGTTTCACAACTAGAGATTTGTGAACCTCTGGGGGTTTGTGAAATGATAATGGAAATGCAGGTGACTAATTAAATTGCATAAACATGTTAAATTTAGGGATTAATTACATGTTTAACGCTTCTGAATCTATTTCACCCTGTCATGCAAAGCTTCATTTACCCTCCAGAATGTATGTGGATCAACACTGAAACAGTTAAATACAAATAGATTGTCAATAATATACATTTTAATGATAATTTACATTAGCCTACGTGGGTAAATATCGTAAAACTTGTCAAAATTATCATTTTAGTCTTCACTAGTTTTTTTTCAGGGGGGGAGCTAGTAGTAGTAGTAGTATAGTATTAAGTAAAGTGGTAGTAGTAGTGGTAGTAGTAATAGTAGTATTAGTTGCAATACGCAATTTACCCATTTGCTTAAACCTCTCCAAAATCCTGCCCTCCAAAGACACAGTGTGTCAGCATATTTTATGTCAGTTAGTGTTTTTGATTGGCTAGCAGGCCGCTCTGTTTATTTTCTTTATTTTTACAGTGTCTGGATCTGTCACAAAGACAGATTTTTTATGTGAGTGATACCTGTCATGTAGTACACATATTTTATCATTCTGTTCCAAATAAATCCCTAGTGGCATTTTTAGCATTAGTTTAATCCTCAGGGAATACTTGTTCAGTTGATTGCTGATTTG
This sequence comes from Botia almorhae, assembly GCA_036877575.1. NCBI lineage: Eukaryota > Metazoa > Chordata > Actinopteri > Cypriniformes > Botiidae > Botia > Botia almorhae. The sequence goes on from JAZGTJ010013321.1 coordinate 9,478, forward strand.
TTGTAGCCTTCGTTCTCTTTTCTCATTCTGTTTTGTCATGCTTTTTAGTTTGTATTAAATATTCATTGGATGTAGAACAGTGTGCAGAGGGGGTGTGTTCTAGTCATTTGACCAAGCCTTTTACTGTTTCACGAAAAAGCTTAAACTCTTGGCACATTCATAAATCATTACACTAAAAATTCATGAGTATCATCGTTTCTGCATGTTCTCAATACAAATGGAAAAGCACTTGTTTACGTTTGCCTTTCTAGAGATTCTAGCATCTGGTAATGGAGATTGTGATGCCTAATTGTAGCGCTGCACAACATCCGTCTAAGTGCATATCATTTTTAATATTGATCAACATTACCACAGCGCTGGGTACAGTGAAAGAGCACTTTAAAGACACCGGTTACTGTTGTTCCTCTATGAAGTCATCTGCGGAAATCAATACAGCGGTTCAAAGGAGTCTGCACTAAGCCCCGGGCAATTCGCCATTGACTGGGCACAGTTTGAATCAGTTTCCTGCGAACCAAACACGCATTTGTTTGTTTAATGCGTCTGTGGGACAAAGGAATTCCAAAACAGGTTGCAGTTGGGCTTTCGACGGGAAACACCCTTTCAATGTCTCTCAATTTGCAGCTCACTGGCACCAGATATGAAACCAATTTCTGTTGCACCTTGAGCTTTTACAAACGCTACCTGGAGCGAATGACCGACCCCTTTATGTCGGCACCACAACACAAGAGGGAACACGCTTTGAAAAGATATTATATTTTTCTCCTCACTGCTTGTTTTTTTCCCCAAATGCCTGTCACACATTCCTTGGCATGCGTGTCGTTTATCACTTTTGATTGGGAATGGAGGCGCAGGTGCGACGGCCTGTTCGACTCTCATTACAGGGTCTTTCAGATGTGACCTGACACCAGAATAATCCAGTATGAATCAATCACTGTACATTTAGACAAGTATTATGGACATAAATATGTTTCAAGGTGCCTGTCCAGAGTCTTTAGGTCGAGCTGAAGCACCCATAAGGAACAAGAAAGGGACATCAAGTTGAGGTATTGTAATGGATTGTACTAGGACATGGGGGTTGGACCACAAGAGATAGGGGTGGTGGAGCGTCATGTCATCCTTACAAGTTGAAGGCAGCCCTCAGATTAGTCTCCAGTGCTGGCTGAAGTTGGAAGCACATCCACAGAAAGCTACAGAAAGTACACTGTTTCGTCAGCTCTTGAGGAGCTAATAAAAGTCACTCATCAAAGACTGCCTGGTGCCTTCAAACATTTTCCATCAAAGAACAGAAGGTAGATTGTAGACTGTAGAAACAAACTGACAGATATGCTGGTGCTAGTAATGGCAAGGTTAGTGCATTCCAGGAATACATTTGATCAGAATGAGTGTTCTTTGGGAATCTAAGTTGCACTGTAAAAAAAATATCTGGCGAATACATGAATGTATTGTAAAAAAATAAGTCAAGTTTAACGTGAATTCTTTTAAGATTACCAATCAGTCTACACTTGCACAAATGATAAATCACCACACACAAAAAGGAAAAAAAAACTTTCATTATAATCAATGAAGCTCAAAATCGACTAGTCGATTAGTTCTGCCACTAGTCTCTGTAATGGGTTTGCGTCAACTATTCATGGATCATTTACATTTTATGCATTTGGCAGATGCAAAGTTAAGCAACTTAACACTGATTTGAACCCACAACCCTGGCAATGCAACCACCATGATCTACCGCTACAGGAAAGCTGACACATGACAGACCGCTTGTTCAATATATTCATTAGCCTTGTATAACAACCTGTAATGTTAATGTAAAAATAAAGTGAATCCAGATCACTTTGTGTTCACAAAACACATTAAAAGCACTCTGAATGACTTGAGTTATTGAATGAGTTATTGCTGACTCTGAATATTGGCGTTATTTGAGTTTACAAAATAATTTTTTTGCCCTGATATTTATGCAGAAGCAGTATGTGATACTACATGTTTCAAGTGCAAATTGTAATATTTGATAGAGCAATCGCAATTTGATATTTTTATTGTTCACATCATGTAGCCCTATATGATGTCACAGTCAAATTCTGATAATTTTATCAACAGGACACACACTGTTCTCACCAGTCTGTCTGTGACAGAATGTTTAATTGCCATTCTCAGTTCTCCATGAAAAGTCAGCCCTTCTTTCTTCAGTGTGGTCTCTCTATCTGGAGAACAGGAGACGTGATTTCTGATAGGAAGCATTTTCAATTACAGTCGATGACCTTTCTTATTTGTATCCTGTTCCCTGGTGTTGGAATAACCTGATTTGTTGTGACATGATGCTAATGATATTCCTCTGCTGACATTCCTGACGCTGGACGGATATGATTATGCGCTAGTGATTATGAGTGTTATTCTCCATTTCAGCCTGATGGAAACTGAACTATGGGTGATAGCAGCAATTGGACTCAAAATCTCTGGCAACAAATGGAGGGTTCGCTGATGATAGAGTCAGTGGTGGCTGAGGGTGGAGTGTGCTGGGAGAGAACTGATGGGGTCAGACCGAGTGTCATCCGGTCACGACATCCATCAGCGGGCGGAGAGGGAGACAGTCACGAGGGTCCCCCAGCACTTGAAGATTCTTTACTTATATTGCTGTGTCAGTTGTCCAACTCTGCAGGATATTGCTTTATCCGACACGTCACCTGTGATTTCCCCAATCGCACATTGAAAAAGACCAGTTCCGCATCAGAATGTGTCTGTAGTTTTCGAGATGCCCTGTGCAAATAACTACCTGTGTACTTACCAATTTTCATCTGTAGGGATGATGATTAATCTTAAGCACATCAAAGTGTGGTTTAGGATGTTTTTGCATATTTAGATGCTCTTCACACTCAGACACACATCTGATTTGGCTTTGATAACTGAACTGTAGGAACGACTATCCTAACTGCACTGTCATTTTGCGAGTGATGAAATCTGATCTGATTCAGATAGTTTCGTCAATATTGTGTGTCTTCAAGAGGTCAACCAATATTGGATTTTGTGGATGTCAGATCTTTAGTCTTTCAATAGAGTCCCATATGGAGCAAAGTAATATGTACTTGCGATCTTGTGGGTTGCAGTGGTAGCAGTGTACCAGTATCCACAAGAAAAGAGGTGTCTCGCCAATTTTAAATTTCCTTGTCTATGGCACTGTGCACTCTTGATATGCACGTCAGCCCCTGCACTGATTCCACGGTTAACTTCTACCCAACAGTGTGTGCTGCATTATTTCACTGAAGTGTGGATTTGGAGAAAGACCACTACAGCAAAGGGTGCCATTTGAGACAGGGCTGTAGAGGCCAAAAGAGTCCAACATTTGTGAAATCCCACATAATCCCCCAAAATCACAATAATAACTAAAGAAAAGGGAGATTTTTTAATAATGTGGAACCTATAAACATGCCCACATGTTTTTTTCTAAATCTCTTTTTCTTTTTTGGAAAACAAAATATGCACTTTCAATGTCATCTATAATGTATTAAAAATAATAATAATAAATTGGTTGTCCTTTAGTATCTGCGGTTGCCATAGTAATGTAAGCATCAGCACACTGACACTTAACTGTAACTACAACTTAAGTAAAAGAGGCAGTTCAAAACCGATGACTCGTTTGCTCAGTGTTCACTACATATTGAACATCACAGTGTTTGTATTTGGACAGCGCTTCAGGTAAATTCACTTCATATGGCGTTACACACATGTCACTGTGTCACAGTTATTGAAATTCAATTTGACTGTTTCGACTAAGACACATTGCAATTTTCTTGGTTATAGTTTGGAAGCCAAAACAGGTTTTGCTGCCTGTCTATTCAAAGCTTTAAATAACTGAAGTGCATTAGTCTGTTTGTGCCAGAGCTGACTAACTAAATGATAAAATGCAGTCTCACTGCAATGGATTAATGCTCATGTAGATGAACTCACAGTGAAGTACAGTTGTCCCTTAACAGCACTGATTGCTTACTGGAGAGCAAAACAAGAGGGGGTGATGTCATCCCATATTACTCCTTATCCTTCCCTCACTCTCCCAACAGCCCCAAATCAAAATTTTCAAATGCATTATGTCATATAAAGGGCTGAATTAACTTCACAGTATCTTCACTAACCACCTGCAATGCAGTTAAACCACACACGTGTAGCACTGAAACTGAGAATTTAAATTAGGTCTGTAGTCGGGATTATTTACAGCTTGTGGTTTAAAATTGTGCAATAAAACAAAATAATACTTAAACAATTTGCTGATATCCAAGAGTTTCCATCCAGTGTGCCAACAATTTTTACCTGTCAATACTTTAATTAAAAAAGCACATTTTCTTTTAAATTATTAGTTGTCATGTCCAAGTTTGTACAGTTTATTTCGCTTACTGTTTATTTACAGATATATGTTTAGTTTTATATAATTACTGTATTTTCCCCATTGTGACAGCCATAGATGGAAAACCCCTGCCTACAGTTAAAAATTATATATTTTTTTGCTTTATATTATACACAGAGTTATTGATTGAAGGGAGTCACTACATGTGTCTCTCAGATCAATAGGTCAAAAGGCGCTATTTAAAGATAAACGCAGTTTAAGTTCTGGCTGAAGCGCTATAGTGACTGAGGTCACACCTGCTTTGATGCATAGCCCTGCTGAGCACACAGATTTGCTATCGGTTTCCCTTTAACCATCTTTTCAAATGACTGGATTTAGACTTGTCGTCCTGAAATCTCAAATTAATCCAAACTGTAATTAGACTTTGTTGTCATCTGTTAGTGCTTCACATAGACCTTTAATCTCTTATCTGTGGCAGAATAATTTTACATCCCTTCCTGTTTGCATAAATACCCTGTCCCGCAGATGTTTCTACAGTCATCAATGAATAGAGGCAATCTACCATTCCCATCGCAATATAGCGCTTCTATGCAGTCAGCATCTGCGCTGCAATAAAGAGCAATTGCTTGCATTTCTCTGGCATGATAATGCACCTTGCCATCTGCATTAAAGACTTGTTATGAGTTGGCAAAAGTCTGGGTATCGTAGGAAAGCTGGGGAAATAAAAATCACTTTGATATGTTTATGAATGCACAAACAGCGGCTGATATATGCTCCAACTCAAAAAAAGTTGCAAACCTGAATGCAAAGAATGCATAAAATGTAATGTAAATAGTATCTTACATTTATTTACCTACTGTATATAGCAACACAATCAAGTGTTTTCATACAGTGGTTTACAAAGTCATGACTGGGTTTCATCTTTCTTTTGAAAAATGCCGCTGTAGATCATGCTCAAAAAATCACAGATCCTTAAACGGCAATGGACGGGTCAGACACCCACATCCTTGTTCACCCAATGGTAAATTTAAAAGACAAAAGACATACAAGGTCATTGGCTGTTTCTGCCTGATCACTTAATTCCATTATCTGGCACCATTTGTAACCAATTGGAAAACATTATCTGTGGTAGATGTTTGCTGGGCTACACCAGCAGGCTACACCCCTTACCAACATTCAGGGTGTACTCACACTAGGCAATTCGAACCGTGCCTGAGTGCGTTTGACCACCAAAGCGCGGTTCGTTTGACTAGTGTGAGTGCTCCGAACCGTGCCCGGGCG
>JAZGTJ010013322.1:0-15091 GCA_036877575.1 Botia almorhae
ACAAGAGTCACACAAGACAAGAGTCACACAAGAGTCACACAAGAGTCACACAAGACAAGACTCACACAAGGCTTGTGTGACATGTCTGTCTTAGAAAGATATTCAGTTGAGGCCGCAGCTAAAACTAAGATGTTTGAATGATGTCTTTGTCTGCACATCTTTTTCTCTCCAGCCTGCGAACATCCTCTTAGATGAACATGGACATGTTCGTATCTCTGACTTGGGTCTGGCCTGCGATTTCTCCAAGAAGAAACCTCACGCCAGTGTGTAAGTTCCTCTCCAGTGGCTTTTATTAAAAATTCTGTTTGAAAGGTGTCTTTGTTTGTTTAGGATGTTCCTCATGTGCACACATCTGCTTTCTCCTGCTGCTTACAGGAGACATTCAGAAATATCAGTCACAGAGCATTACAATGACACTGAAGAGTGTGTGATGTTGTTCTGACAGCCAGTGTGTGTTTGTGGTGTGTGTTCACTCTGTCTGTGGTTGTGTGTTAATGTGCAGTAACTGCTGTGTTTGCAGTGGTACTCATGGCTACATGGCACCTGAGGTTCTGCAGAAAGGAACAGCGTATGACAGCAGTGCAGACTGGTTCTCTCTGGGCTGCATGCTGTTTAAACTCCTGCGAGGGTAAGAACCAGTTCTGCAGCGGCGCGCTTTTGAATCCTTTATCTCTCTACCTCTCTCTGTGTCTCTTTTTTGACTCTCTTTTGGCCTCTCTCTCTTTGAGTTTCTCTCTCTCTGACACTGTCTTTCTCTGACTCATTGACTCTCTCTCTTTAATCCTTTTTTTTCTGTCTTTCTCTGACTCCTTCTCACACTCTCTTTGAGTCTCTCTCTGTCGCTCTCTTGGAGTCTCTCTCTGTCGCTCTCTTTGAGTCTCTCTCTGTCGCTCTCTTTGAGTCTCTCTCTGTCGCTCTCTCTTTAAGTCTGTCTCTGTTCCTCTCACCTGTTTGATGTGCAGTCTGAAGTCTAAATGTCAGAGGTTTGGAGGCAGGAGGTCAGGCTGTAGACATCACACAGCAGATGAGAGAGGGTGAGAGAGTGGGGGCAGAGACCGTGGAATAGGTTGCTAGGTAGCGGGTGGGGGTGAGATGTGATGGTGGGAGTCTGGGGCATGTCTTTCCATTGAAGGGTGTGTGTTATAAAGGAAACAGGTCAGAACACGTCTAAGACAGACTGCACCACACGACACGACGGCACACGAGTGTATGTTTAATAAACACAGCTGTTACTGCAGTATGTGTAGTGTGCACAGTATAGAACCAAAGAATACAGTATCCCACAATGCATTGCACACAACTTGACCTGTCTTTGTATTGAAATAGCATGCACCGTACACAGTACACAGACAGACAGAACATTCCCCACATGTTGCCTCAGATTCACTGTGTGTCCTCAGTCTGCTGTCGTAACGTTTCTTTACAGTAACATGAACTCTGTCTTCTGTTCTCATAGACACAGTCCCTTCAGACAGCACAAGACCAAAGACAAACACGAGATTGACCGCATGACACTCACCATGGTAAGCAGCTCTGAAACATGAGCATGGTAATGCATGGTCATACACATATAGTTCATATATGTCAAAATGTACATTACAATGTATATTACCTTTGTCATAAGTTATATAAATAAAGTATAATCTGTAAATATACACAGCATCATGCAGGATCAGCAGCATGACTTCTAACTGCAGCTTTAGGCATGTCACCGTGCAACAGGAGCTTTCTGTGGAAGAGGATCGTAGCTGCACCTGTGCTCTCACTCCCGCTGTGTGTTAACAACACAATTTGCATCCATGCTTTGCATTCAGGCTTTCTCTCTGCATTACTGTCATTTTGACCCCGCCGAACTGTTGGAGCACATTCAAATTGTACTACTGAGTTGTCTACCTAGGCCACCTTTTTATAGACGTCATAGACACGCAGCCAATGTTAAGGTTGCTACAAATAATAGGGAGTGAACATTGTTTTATTTTGGTCAAAATTAGTCAGCAACATTTGTGGATTGGGATGTCCCACAATGCATTGCTGCAAACTGAAGAGAAAACTATTCAAGATGAGAGAAATGTAAATTATTATTTTATATGTAGCTAGTTTTTAACTGGTTTGTGCTGTGCATTAGAAAATTGCCTTCAACAGAGTTTCTGTTCATAAAAAGATCAGAAGAGGTTCAGGAATCGGAGAAATCGGTGGTCCAGCGCTGTTGTAAGAGAATCAGGAGAAGTCTGTAAACACTTCTCCTCTGACAGGTGACATGTTCTTGTTTTGTTTGGTAACTGGAACAGATTCTGACAGAGCTGACTCAGTGTGCAGAGGTTTGCTCATCGGTTTCTCCTTCCATCAGGACAATCTGTTTGAAATAAAAAGACGTTTCTGTTGACGGCAGAAGTTTGATGCCAGAAAGATTATCTCCCAGTTCTGTTAGTTTCCTTGTTAAATAAACGTATGCTGCAGTCGGATTGTGTTAAGATTGTAAAACCCTTTTGTGAAGCTGCAGATGTGCTTGTGTCGTGTTTTGTTGTCATGTGTTTGTTTGTGTGGCGTTAGGGAATGTTGACCCTGATTCAGTTTTCGTCACCTCTGATGTAAGCGATTGTGTTTACTGATAGTTCTCATGTTCGGGTGTGTGTGTGTGTGTGTGTGTGTGTGTGTGTGTGTGTGTGTGTGTGTGTGTGTGTGTGTGAGGAGTTACACACTGAACTTAGACACTCTGTGGTAATGTCAATGATCTGTTGATCAGAAACTTCACTGTTCTTACACATTTTCATGCAACTAAAGAGGAAGTGTAATGACACTCTTGAATCTTCATCTGAAGGTTACACACAGTCAACACGACTCTCTGATGTTTCACAAGATGTCCGTCACAGGCTGATCTCTGTTCCTCTTGTTTTCTTCAGAATGTGGAGCTGCCCGACTCTTTCTCACCTGAACTCAAATCTCTTCTGGAAGGACTCTTACAGCGCGATGTCATCAAAAGACTGGGCTGTCTGGGTCGGGGGTAAGTTGAGACACATAACTGAGGCCCACATCTTCAGGGTTGTGTAACTCTGGTCCATACATGTTGGGTTGGTGTTTTAATAGGTTGTACAGTGCTTGTGTTCTCATTGAACACAAAGTTCAATTTTAAAATTCAATTTAAAGTTAAAAACCTTCAAGGACCATAAAATGCTGTCTGTCAGATTGACATTCAAGGTGTCTGGTCTATAGTTGTCCTGTTTTTAAATGATTTCACACGGTGAGAGCAGTGACAATAACAGGCCAAAACTGCACAACATGAAACAATGCATAAAAATGTACCCACTCAGTTCAGTATTGTCCAAATACATTGTAACTGATAGAACAGAGAAGTGCATGCTGGGAATGATTTGTGTGTTGTGTTGAGCTGCTGACACCTGCTGGTCACAGGTGGTGATGCTTGTGTTTCTTTGACAGGGCACTGGAGGTGAAGGAGCATGAGTTTTTCAGAGAAATGGACTGGCAGCAGGTGTATCTGCAGAAGGTGATGCTTTCAGTCTCTGTGTTGAAGTGCTTAAACTCTGCATTGATTCTGGAGCCGTGCTGATGAATAGTGCACTCAGAAGAGACATTCTACACAGAATGACTGACAAGTAATCTAACAGCAGATTAGTGACATCCACTGTTAAGTTTATCTAGTGCTTTAAACGAGTAAGTAGTTAGGTTTAACCAGTAGTGGTTTTGGGTAATATTGATTGGTCTGCATTGTGTCTGTTGGGTTACAGTACTCTCCACCTCTCATTCCTCCCAGAGGAGAGGTCAACGCTGCAGACGCCTTCGACATCGGCTCCTTTGACGAGGAAGACACCAAAGGAATTAAGGTATAACCAGTAACCAGCTAGTTAAGGTGATGAGTATTGTGTGTTGTTGTTTGTCTCAGCTGTTAGACAGCGATCAGGAGCTCTATAAGAACTTTCCTCTGGTGATGATGAGTATTGTGTCTTGTTGTTTGTCTCAGCTGTTAGACAGCGATCAGGAGCTCTATAAGAACTTTCCTCTGGTGATGATGAGTATTGTGTGTTGTTGTTTGTCTCAGCTGTTAGACAGCGATCAGGAGCTCTATAAGAACTTTCCTCTGGTGATGATGAGTATTGTGTGTTGTTGTTTGTCTCAGCTGTTAGACAGCGATCAGGAGCTCTATAAGAACTTTCCTCTGGTGATCTCCGAGCGCTGGCAGCAGGAGGTGGCCGAGACGGTGTACGACGCTGTCAACAGTGACACGGATAAAAACGAAATGCGCAAACGGGCCAAAAACAAACAGCAGGGCCATGAGGAGGGTGAGACACTGCAACTAAAACACACTCACACACATAAAGAGACTTTAGAAGTCTGCAGAAATAAATGACATTACATAAATTTTGTGTTGACTTATTATAGCAAAACTACATTTTCAGTTATCGTGGTTATTGCAAAACAGTGTTTGTAAACTTCCTGTTTGCTTTTATGTAGCTCTTGTTTCAGACAGAACCTTTGAGAGACACATTTCAGTGTCTTGTGTTTTGAGCTTCTCAGGGGTCAGGAGAAATATTTACATATCACTCTGTTTAATGTTCCTTCATGAAATCTGATGAACTGCTGCTGGAGGAGACGATCTGTCTGCAGCTCTCTGTCACTTTGTTCTGCCAGAAGCTCATGTTTGCATTGAAACATACACAGTCTATGAGCAGTTATTTCACACAGAGAAGCGTAGAGATGAAAAGACTCGTGTCAGAAGTTCCGCCTTCTCCAGCTTAAATTAAAGACATCCACTTCCACAGTTCCAGGGTCAGCCTCAAACAGAGCATAACATCACACTGTCCTGGAGGAAAGCCATACGGCACCCATTACATGATCACCAGAAATAGATTTCAGATGCTGAACCCATCGTATGCATCTCAGATCTGAAGATTTAAACACTGGAGTCATGGCGGGGCTGAATAACGTTATAAACCCAAAAATATCAACTCAACTGTCATCATATATTCACTGTCATGTCATTCAAACCATGTGGAGCTCAACAGATGTTTAAAAAAAGATTTTAGCTCTAAAAACATTTAAGCAGCAAAAACAAGAAACACCTTTTCTTAATCTCCAGTATTATTTCATTTCTGTATATGGTGCGTCACACGCAGTGGACATATGAGCTGTATTTATGACTCTAGTGCTGATTTTGCTTTTTTTTAAACTCTTTCACTTTCATGGTATGAAAAAGAACAGAATGAACTTCCAAAACATTTCCTGTTGAGTTCCACAGAAAGATAGATTTGAGGTAATGTGTGCGCTCATGTTTGGGTGGATGTGTCACAGGTTTAATACTCAGTGTAGTTCTATACATGTACACTGTAGTGATTATTTGTGCTGCTCTCAGTGTCTCTAAACTTCTGATGCGTTTCACCTGCAGTTGAAATGCTTGCTCATTTCTGGTTTATGTCATGGGAGGGATTTTGTGTGATGCTGTCTGCAGATTACGCGCTGGGGAAAGACTGCATCATGCATGGCTACATGCTAAAGCTGGGAAACCCCTTCCTGACACAGTGGCAGAGACGCTATTTCTACCTGTTCCCAAACCGAGTGGAGTGGAGAGGGGAAGGAGAGTCCCGGGTCAGTGTCTGTGTGTGTTTTATGTGTGTTTGTGTAATGGGTGTTTTTGAGAGTGAATATTGCCTGTCTGCCCCTGTGCTGAAGGACCATTGAATAAAAACATTTAAAAAACGGAGTCCAGGCTGTTTCAGGTGATGTCTCCTGTCCCTCACATTAAGTAATTTATCTTTAATATAGCCCATGTAGGAGAGAAGAAACCGCATTACTTCAGCATCAGTACTGCTTGACCCCATTATTAAAAAATCCCATCAGGACACAGGTTCACTTTTATATCTTTATATTTTCACTTCTCACCCTAATTCCAGTGGTTCCCCTCCTGGAGGAAGCGCAGGTCACTGCAGGTTTCTAGGGACCAGAGAATTTCTGCCCTGAACTGTAACTCATGCAAAAAGACATGCAGATTTCACCAGCTTCCTGTTTTCTCAACACTGCTCATTCAGTGTAAAGGGTAAATGCACTTCCTGCTGAACAGCTGAAATCTACAGCGAATCTGATGTATGATGATTTTCAGAATCATATATCCCATCATATATCTGTGCCTCCACCCGGCACCCTGTCATGTCTCGTTCCTACACAAACAGCAGTGATAGAATCGTCTGTGAGGAGACTCAGTTTGATGGGTTAATTGGGTCTGTTCTTCCCCCAGCAAAACCTTCTGACCATGGAGCAGATCGTGACTGTGGAGGAGACCCAGATCAAGGACAAGAAGTGTATCCTGCTGAGAGTCAAAGGAGGGAAGCAGTTTGTCCTGCAGTGTGAGGTACAGTGAGTCACTTTCACCCTCTCATCACTCGTTTCTGTCCGTCTCCTTCACTCTTTTATTTCACACAGTTCCTGTGTTCTGTTTCAGACCGTAGAGAGCTGCCCGACTGTCTACATAGGCAGCATCTTATAAAAATAAGTCACCTGTTATAAACATGACTTGAGTGACTCTTTTGAATAGTTGGGCCAGTAAGGAACCATCCGGAACAAAACCCAAGAAAACAAACCCTAGAATATTGTAGCAAATGCATAGCAACGCCCGGGCAACCACCCATAGCTCCCTAGTGCTGTGTCAGTTTCACACAAATGAGCACCACTGACATTTTCTTCCACAAATAAAAAAAAGTGTAATGCTGTCTACTAAGAACCATCTTCATGCCTGTGATTTCTGCTGTCTGCTGTGGGCAGATCACAACTCTTTGGTTGCTCTGTTGATTTTATTGCATCATTAACTGGGGTTTATTGTTAAATAAGTGATGCAGAAATTCATTCATAATCTGTTCTGTCTCTCCTCACAGAGTGACCCAGAGTTTGTACAGTGGAAGAAGGAACTTACTGAAGCTTTCACTGAGGCCCAGAAGCTGTTGCGTCGAGCCCCTAAAGTCATCGGCAAGGGGCGGAGCAATGTGGTGGAGCTGAAACCCCCCCTTACCCACCGCAACAGTAATGGCCTGTGAGCCACACCCCCTTCCATCCCAGCTGCCCTTCATCACCACTTCTGTTTCATCCTCCTCAACACACACCCTGTAAATCATCGCCCAGCATCATGACACTTCCCAGTACACTCCCAAAGACACAGTGGCCCACATGAGCTGTTCAAAAGACTGCTGGATTTCTACCCTGCTGTTTATAAATGTAATGTTTAGTCAAACAGACACACACACTCATAGTTTGTTGCAACATGACACGCTGGGGTGTTGGACGCTTCAGGAAAACATCAAGGATCAATCAGTGAGTCCTGGACACTGATTTGATGGACAAGCTGGGAAACTGACACTCTGTGATGCTGCCGTTTGTCCAGCATGTACAGAGGGCAAAATGACACTGCAAGAACCTGATGCCTCTGCTGTGTGGGTCAACAGCCCAACCGATGTGCACATGAACCCTCTTCTCCAGCGGCAGCATGCTAGAGCTGGACAGCTTCAGTTCCTCCGCTGCAGCAGAGAATGTTTCTGGAACTTGAGTCATGCGGGCCGAGAGATCTAATCAGATGGAAACAATCTCTCAAAAGACGATGATGAAATAAAGATATCACTGCTGTTGTTTTCTCATGGCCCTGCAAACTCTGAGGCCGTCTCTCTGACTGTCTTCTGTAAAGTGTGTTTTGCGCTGCTCTTTGTCAACGTTATGGCCGCATGGCATGCATAGGCTCACCAGTCTTGCAGTTCTTGCTAAACGACTGGGATTTGTGGAACGTGGTGGCACATTTCAGCTGTGCTTTCCGAGGACTAATGTAAAGTGTAAGAATTAAGTTCTTTGTTTGTTTTGGTGCTCATCCCTGTAAAGACCAGATTCAGTGGCATTGCTGCATTATTCATGAGCGCTTGTGTGCTTTAAAAGAACCGATCAGATATTCTCATGAGGAAGAATTGCTTTTATTTCACCTTGAATGTATTTCCTTTGGTCTTGTGTTTTTAAGTGATTGACGCTGCTTGACAACAGCAAGAGCTGAACGAATTCTCACAGAGACTTTAAACCCAAAACAACCCTCAAATTCTCACTCTCAGAAGTGCCAATGAAAATACAACAGCCGTTGAGAATTGTCAGCGCCAGGCCACACTGGAAACATCACTCATTTGGATTGACTCCAGATAGTGTTGAAACTGCCTTGTGAACGCACAGATTAAGACTGACCCATAGATCTTCATGTTTGAGTGAGTGCAGTGATCTTTAAACCCATTGGATGCCAGTGGACGGTTTATACTGCAAGACGTTTTGGTTTAAGGGACCACATGTACAAAAACAGTATCAACATCCCTGGAGTGTTTTATTTGACTGTATATAAGCACCGATCCTTTTGCTGTGCATCTACAGTATAATCTAATTGATAATGTTTGCATATGTGGCAAATTCTCCTGTCTGCCTGTCAGTGTTTGTCCCTGTGTCTCAGCTTGGGGGCGGTCAGGGTGGGTGGGGTTCACATCTGTCAGTCAGCGTCCATGTGCACACCTCAGGTCTCAGACGTGTGTGTGTGTACATTAGTGTGTGTGTGTGTGTGTGAGACATTGAGAGGATTGTCTCATAATGAGGTGTGAGGTTCTGGTTCCATTATTCCAGTTCTTCTGGGGTTTGAGCAGCACAACATCTCCATCATCCGTTCACTGGCAGACAGACTGTTACCTCAGAGGCAAATGCGAGGTTGTGCAATGAGGTAGGATGCATGCACGGCCTCTCAGAAACACAGGCTGCTTGGAGTGCTGAAGAGACAACTTCAAACCATTTGTTGTAAAGCTTCATTTGAATATAGTTTGAATTTTATATTGTTTTGAATGTGACGCATAAGGCAGATATTTTTGGAGTGTTACGTGCTTTTATTTTGATCTTCTTCTTGTGATGGACAAACAAGCACAGCTTAACTGGCATGAGATGATTTTAAAGACTATAAAGTTTTTTTCTTCATGTATATTCAGGTTAATTTTTCATGCAGTAATTTTGTTTTCTATGACTCGTCCATGCATTTCAAGTGAGTTGCATGCGACTCTGGGTTTTGCGTTAATTGCAGAGTTTTGCAGTTCCATCAGTTTTTGTAGCCATGCGTGTTGGTGAGATGCCACCATACAGATGTCTTAGTGCTCTTCAAGGTTTTTTTAACAAAAATAGTTTGTTTGAAATAATATCACTGTACTTTTACCATCACGCGTTACAGACTGATGAAAAATGTGCCAAATGACTCCAGTGTCATGTCCTGGACCAATAAAGAGCTATGTGGTTTCCTACAGCTCTGTTTTCATGGCAAAATTTGGTACGCTTGGCCAGGCGAGCAGTGGCAAATTTTGGGAAAGGGTACAAAGATGTGACCAGATTCAGGTGATGTACAAAAGAGCTGCAGGGCAAATGTTTCGACATCAACGAGCGACACGACTGGTACTGCTTTCAGAGCGAGAAACCGTTTTTACAACAGCTAGTGTATTTCTGGAAAAGGGTGGCACCTCCGCCAGTCCTAAACATCACGTTTATTCAGGGGTTTAGAGTTTATTTTAATGGTAGCTTCTCATTCATTTCATCAGTGGTTGCTTCATTCTGTTTTTTGTGTCTGTTGCGTTGCGGTGAATTTGTCTGGAGAACACAGGTTTCAAAACAGCTGGTGAATTGCAAGACGACAATAAATAAGAAAAAAAAGAGTCATTAATCTAAGTATATATGTGTATATGAAATAAAGACAGATGAGCTTAGATTTATTTAAACGATTTTACAGCAAAGAAACATGATTCAGGAAGGGATCGACTTTGTTGTGAGCTCAACTGTTCATGGTGAAGAATCAGATCTTGCACATAAAAGTTTAGATATTGTACCTACGAGTTACAGATTATTTTTGTTTGTTTAATACAGGATTCTCTCTTTCATATTTATTGTCTGGTTGGGGATTTATCAGGAGCTGTCGTAACTTTCTCATGTGCCACAAACACAAATACTACTGTCTGGGGTATTATCATTAAGCTTATGATGATGATGATGATTATAATAATTATTGATAATATTACTCGATGAATGATCATTGTTAAAATTGTTTTTTTTCTGTCAGAACAGCTAGGAACGTGTTGGACTGCTTATAAAAAACAGTTCAGAAATAAAAAACTTCTTTGTGTTCTCTTGTGTGTGTAGTCTCCATGTTTGTGTCCTTTTCTTGCCCTTCAGAACAGTGTGTATGTTACTGTTGTTACCCTAAATTGTTTGAAAGTGTCCTGCAGCATTTGAATTAGTCCTCCAGGGTCAGTGAAAAAAGCTTTAGGTGTGATTTATAATTCTCAGATTTGATTTGATTTGTTTGAACTATGGGTCAAAGGTGTCCAATATATAAAACAACAGAAATGAAATGTTTGGTTATATTGCATTGGATAAATATCAGGAGATCTGAGCTGAGAATTCTCTCTGCTATCGGCAGAGACTTGAGGATGTGAGACTGAAGGTCAGGCTGGTGCCATTTAAACTTACCATCAGAGGTGTGGAGCAAGTATGAGATTCACTTTAAAATCTTTTATTCCTGTAATATACAGGAAGCCCCAATGGAGCATGTAATTCACACCTAAAAATGCAAAGGGTACAAAACAAGATACTGCAAACATACGTTTGATCTTTTCTCATAATTAACCATAATCATAATTTTGAATTTCGGTGACAGCATGTCTACCATCACGTCCAGTGTAGGCACAGATGTTAGAGAAGGATCTGTCATTGAATGGGCGTGTCATGAGGGGCTGTGGGGGCGGAGCTTATGTTTATAGAGGAAGTTGTACCAGCTGCAAGTCTGTTACTGACACCTCGAGCACCTGCAGTTTCAGGAAACATACTAAGATGGGCAGCTTGGAGAAAGCTGAGGTAAAGTATAAACCAGTAAAGTGTCCCTGCCCATCTATCTGATGACGGGCCTCCGCCCTCAGCCACAGGGCCATGTGACCCTTTAAAACCTTGTTAACATTAAAATAAATTTCATATCAGAAGGTTGTAAATCATTCAGTGCTATTTTCTCGCCATAGAATAGGTGTCGTTTGGAGAGTCCCTGTTCACAATGCAGTGAAAGCACAAATACACTGAGGGTAATTTAATTACTAGGGTTAATTTTCACACTGTAAATATGCTTTTTGTTTGTGCTGTGCCATTACCCTGAGGTGCATCAGAAAGTGAATTTGGACCTGCGCAGACACATTTTATCCCCCTCACAGCAGTCAGTGCAAATTTAGTGCAAAATTAGCATTTACTCTCAAAGACATTCCAAAAGAAAACAGCTAAAAAACTAAACTAAAAACTTAAATGCAACTTTAAATGCTAAAAACTTAAATGTTTATTATTCACATTGATGCATAATACACAAAAGTGCAAAAACAAATCTCAGTTTTTCCCCTTTCTTACCAGAAATAATGATCAAATTGCTTCTAAACGTTTCTCTGTATGTTTTTCTAAAGCACTTGAAACTGACACATTCTGCTCTCGATGGAGTTTGTATGTTGAAACCTTCACAGTTTGCAGACAGAGTTTGTTGCAGGAAAGATCTTAACAGATTACTGTATTCATTTCCTGTTTCTGCACTCTGACTTCACTGACTGTTAATCCTGGAGTTCATTTAGCTACTGCTGGCTTTTACTTAAAGGTACACAAACTGTTTTATTATTTCCTTAATGATTTCAGTTAACAGCATCTTCAGTTTCTCTCATTGCTTGTTACTTTACAAGCATTTCATCCACGTTCAATCCAGCGACCTGCTTTCCTGTCCATGACAAGCTGTGTGACTAAAACCACTTTCATTTTGTTGGGTGTTATTGTTTGCTGTTTGCTAGCAGATTTTATTTTTAAAATGACAGTTCAAAAAATGGTTCAGTGTTTAGGTGTGGATGAAAATAGTTGTTTTCGATGCCTAACGTGATTTATTGACCTAGAATGTGGTTTCCGTAACCTGCTAGTTGTTACGACAACATCTGCACAGGGGAGGAAGTTCAGTCACTTCTGTGTTTTATGCTTCATCTGAATTTTCAGGCACATCTCAGCGTGATGCGGCTGTCAGTCAGACGGGGAGCTGTACTCCTGGTGACCCTGTTTGGAGTGTGTACACTAACTAGAACACTCTATCGAGTGCTAACATGCCACAGAGCAGGTCCAAGAACACTGGTGTCTGTACTGCTTCAGAACTGGAACCAGACCCAGTATCGGTATAACCAGCACACCCCGCTTGTGTTTGTGGGTGGGGTTCCTCGGTCAGGGACCACCCTGATGCGTGCCATGCTTGATGCCCACCCTGACATCCGCTGCGGGGAGGAGACGAGGGTGATTCCAAGGCTGCTGGCCCTGCGGCAGAGCTGGGGAAGGGCGAATGACGAGCGCTGGGCTCTGGAAGAAGAAGGAATCAGTCAGGAGATGCTGGACTCTGCCACCACAGCTTTCATACTGGAGGTCATTGCACGCCATGGAGAACCTGCACCACTGCTGTGCAACAAAGACCCTTTTACACTGAAGAGTGCTGTTTATCTGTCACAGCTTTTTCCCAAGTAAGAGTCATCTTAAATTTACCTGCTGGTATAATCCAAGAGTCACTAGAGTATTGAGATTTACTCACTGTTTACATCTGTTTGATCTGTGAGATCTTTTGATCTAAAACCTTCTGCTCAAATGCTTGAAATTAGTTTTGTTGCACCTTATGAAGTTAGCTGTGAGAATGTTCAGATGTGTTTGTTTATTTGATTTGTCTAACACAAGAAGACATCAAATCTTTTGTAAATATCCTCACTTTAAGCAGAAATGTCTTCATCATGTCCAGCCTTCTTTTTGTGTTTCAGTCTTTCTTTGGCTTGATGCTCATTTCCATCATTCTTTTAGCTCTAAATTTCTGCTGATGGTGAGAGACGGTCGGGCATCAGTTCATTCTATGATCTCCAGACGAGTGACCATCGCTGGATTTAACCTGAGCAGCTACAGGGACTGTCTGTCCAAATGGAACAGTGCGATACAAGTGATGCTGTCCCAGTGTGTAGCTGTCGGCAGGATCAGATGCATGACGGTGCGGTACGAGGATCTGGTGCTGCAGCCACGTGCTACGATGCAAAGCGTGCTGCGTTTTCTGCATGCAACATGGCATGAAGGAGTGCTTCACCACGAAGAGGCCATTGGAAAACCAGGAGGGGTGTCACTGTCTAAGTTGGGCTAAATTACATTTATTTAATTATATTTATTCATTAACATACAAACACTGTTTTAGCTACTAGGATACTACAGTTCCTTATTGGTCTTTTCCAGAACCGAGCGTTCCACAGATCAGGTGATCAAACCAGTTAACCTGGCAGCTCTCACGCGCTGGGTGGGCCACATTCCAGCAGATGTGCAGGAGGACATGGGGAACATCGCGCCGATGCTCCGCAGGCTGGGCTACAACCCCAATGCAAACCCCCCAGACTACGGTCAACCAGATCCTGAAGTGATTAACAACACACAGAGGGTATAAATGAATACAGAACACAAAATGTGATGACTTGTCATTCATGCTGCAGCTTAGAGCTGCCATCAGTTTAAATGATCTTCAGTTATTTCCTGTTGCTCCTCACAGGTCCTGAGAGGAGACTTCAAAACACCTGCAAGCTTCAAAAAAACAGCAGCACAAGTGAGTGTATTTTTAAACTCTACCAGCGTACGTTACACATAATCTTAACTAACAGTTGTTATTTAATCATATTTCCAAACCCTTTTGATAACAAATGAATTACGTTTTTTGACTATCTCTTGTTTGACAGATACCTCAGAAAATCCCAGGAGGCAGAAATATCTGATCTGAATGTTAGTGTCCAGTTTGGTTTGCATTATCTCACCATAATGCAGATCACAAGATAGAACAGCCTGAAAAGACCAGCAGGAGTATCACACTTTACTCAGACCTCACCATAATCCAGATGGAACAGAACTGTGCAATGCATTCATCTGCAGTCAGATAACACGCGGATGCCACAACGACAACAAGAAACTGTTTCCAAACCCTTCATATGATCTGTCTAATATAAAGACTGATCTGGGGCATTTTGCAGGTGTATTTATCAGAAGATCAAGAGATGTACTCAGGTGATGTTTATTTCATCAATGTTTCATCATTTAAAGACATACTCAACATTACAGTTTCTCATCGGCGCGTGTTGTTCTGATAAAGGAGAAAACGAAACGATGACGTTGCGCTTGGTGACGCGCAGATGCTGTTGCTATGGGCGAGCGTGCATTTTCATGACCTGTTAATTCGTTTCCTGAGGGGTGTTATATCAATAAAAAATACTGCAAACAGCACAACACGTTGTTTTTAAAGTCTTTGTTTGAACTATTTGAACTATATATATACTATATACTATAATATTTGAACTAAAATATTACACCACTGCCAACCTTGAGCAGCGCAGGACATACGAATCACTCCGCCATTGCCCCAACCCCCTCAAATACACATAAACAGACGTTTTCAATCTCTACAAAACATCTGGGGTTATACAAAGGGTTTGTATATGTTTAACATAACACGTTTGTTTTTGCTTAACGTTCAAATTATACGCATATAAACGGATGTGATTATTAAACTAGTGCGCGGCGTGTAGCGGCGGAAGGATACAATTGTGCTATATAAATGGCAGGTCTTTTGTTTTGAGCATTAATATTCGTTGTTTTGGTGACAAAGTAAAGATCTACACAGTTCGTGCTTTTCCAGAAAGGAACATTTGTTTGTAAGTATGAAGTGAAATATGTCTGAAGGACGCTGATTATGTTGTTGTGCAATAGCAATAGCGTATTTGAACCTCTGGTGTATATTTTAAAGACTTAGCTTGTTAGCTTCGTTGTCCATCCGGCCTGATGGCTTATGATGACGACATTTACGTGTTTTTATATAAACCCGCTTTACAATAAACGCAAATAGCTTTTTTAGTTATATTTAGTTATAGTTTTGTTGTACGTTTAATAATGGGGTGCAAGTTTGAATTTTGTGGAAGAAACAGCGATGAATGCATCTCGTTTTGCTCGTCTCGTCAGGCGTCGACAATTAAGACCTTTCTCTTTT
>JAZGTJ010013323.1:0-15090 GCA_036877575.1 Botia almorhae
AGTCTGTTTGTGTAAGCCTAGACCGCTGGCCACTTTCTGACATTTCTGCTCGTGCGAGTTCACAGGATATCCTGTGGGTAGAAAGTTTATAAATAAACCCGCGCAATCCTGCCCGCTAAACTGTGTCAAGGGCCGTCATTCAATAAGGATGGGCCTTTTCGTTTTTACTGTGCCCCGTTTTCCTCATGCTTTCATTACCGACCTTTTGACCTCAGCCTCTCCTCTTCCTCCCAGTGGCCAGAGCACATCTAGGGCAGGTCCCCGGACAGCTCCCTTTAGCTTCCGCGCCCCTGCCGCGCATTACACATCCCGCGCAACAGAACAGTTTTTTAAAGGAAAGGAAACATTTACCTCTTATAAAAACAAAAACTTGCTTCACAGGTCCTATGTGGACTCTGACTGGCCTACGGTCTGATTTGCTGTTATTATTTGAACCTGGTGCTTGAGTAATGTAAGACTGCATAGCAGAGATGCTTTCCCAGCTCTGCTCCGCACTGTGGCACTGGGATGAAGAGGGTGTCAGGGGTGTGAGGAATATTAGCCCGAATTCCAGCTGTGCTGTGTGTTCACGTCCATCAGCCGTGCAGCTTTGCATTTAACTGACTAAGTGTGAACACATGTAGGTTTAAGGAATGTTCTGTATATTCTTGTAAATTCTGGAAGCTGAACTAGAACTTTCTTTCTGTAGTTTAGCTACAAATCCATTTCAGATCCAGAACTTTTAACAGTGTAAAGTCACATGCTTTTTATTGCAGAATTGATTACTAATGCTGCAAAAACAGCATTCTGTAAAAAAACCATTGACATAATGTCCACTAGATTTGGCGTTATCACCAGTTTGTGTGCATGTTTGTTTGTTTGTTTGTTTGTGCATTATGTTTGCACAGGTGTTGTGCCTGTAAGCCTGTGAAATGGTTTCATAGTTCAGCAGAACAAAACAAATGTCATTTTCAACAGCAGTCAACACATTATCCGACAAGTACTGGTGAATCGCACCTAGATTTTTATTTGATGTGAAGACAGGTTTGAACCGATGGGCTAATCCTAAGAACTTCTCTGCACATAGCGACCGCAATTTATAAAAGAGAGAAACGGGGAGGAATGGCTACAGGAGTCAGACGAAAGACAGACGAAAGAAACGACAGCAGATGAAAACATTCAGGAGGAGAAGCTAAAGCTGGGAAAGCCATCAGCCCCCAGAATCCAATTAAGAAAGGAGTTATGGAAAAATGGAGACGTGTTTTAGACTGAAATAAAAAACGCTCCATTTCCAAAACGAGTTTATCTCATCTGTCCACAGGTTGACTCGTGGAGGAGGAGCGCAGGGGCCAGCAGCCCCGAGGCCTGTTGCTGTGCACAGCTTCCAATTACCACGCTTTTCCCCACACTGACCCCAGGTCAGGTGGATACACTTTACAGTAGACTCTTGAAGTCAGAGATCTTCATTTCGGAGGAGTTTGGCACAGCAGTGTGCCTGTAATTTTGTGTTTGTGATAGGCTTTAATTTGTAATTAGCCATGGACATAGAAAGCTGAGCAGATGTGTCTTTTGTCTGATTCTGGGCCGTTCTTCAGAGCATTGGAGAATTGGAGCTCTCTCAGTGTCCTGTGGTGACCAGACAGCAGTTCAGCGAATAGATTGTGTGTATTTGTTGAGGATGTGTGTGTGTGTGTGTGTGTGTGCAGGGGGGGTTCAGCATCTGTGCGATGGAAGGACCAGCTGATTGATGAGACTACCAGGAGTACCGTGTCCTCTAAAATCCTCTTGGATTTTTACTTTAGATGTTTATTACTAAAGCTGCTATTGATGACGGCACTGGCTTGACCTGGCAACCCACTCAGTTTGTCTGCAGGTTAATGTGTGTGTGCACTTTGCTATAGTTTGGGGACAAAATTGTCCCCAAAAGGGAGTTAAATTTGACAAAACCTCCCATTCAGAGACTCAGGTACTTCCTCAATTGGAAAATCGATTAATAAATGAAGCAAATGTGTGTGTTTTTTTTTCGAAAAATGCTGGTACTAACTATACTTACTATAGGTTAGCACAATTAGCTATCTGCATGGGGCATACCATACGTTTGTGTGCGTGTATATTACTGATGTATCAGGCAGTGTCTCTGTTCTGTCTCGTTTTAGGAAACTACATCAGGCCCCAATGACGAGAAATTGCACCAGACATGTGCAAACTCTGTGGACTTTTTTGCTTTTATTTTAAATCAGTTTGTTTACGTAAATCGTGCTGGAAAGAGAAACAAAACAGCAAATATAAACCATTTTAAACGAACCCATCTTGCCAAACGTAACCACAAATTGTAACCAGCACCCTCAATTAAGACCTTACTAATAGAGTTTAACTCCGTCTTTAACCGAAACATCGAATTCAATTCACATCCCGATCCATCACGTTTATCGCCATAAACCTCGAACTCCGTTTATATGTCGAAGTTTTATTATCTTACATTAACTTATTATTCAAGAAAAATCAAAAATCTACAACTGATCCAACACGCCCCCAATTTTATTTGAATCGAGAAAGCTTTGGTATGCTACAGAGGAAAAACAAAAGTCGCTCTTTGATACAAGTCTATTTTCCTCTGGGCAGGAGGAACGAGTCTGTATTTGGTATAAGCCTGTAACACTTGGGCCCAACATGACTTTCCACTTAGGCAGCACAATGGAATCCACTCGTACACTGTGTTTCCCCTAGACAGCGTTTCTTAACGACTTCAACATGATTCAGAGCAGTGCCCGATACATTTTTCAAATTACACCGCTAAATACTTCTTTTATCATTGCCGGTGATGATTAGCGGTCGTCTTCTCCTCAGGTTCCTCTCGTACACAGCCAGGAGGTCAGCCGGTAAATATCTGTTGTGTGTGGAAGCTGTTTGGGAAGAATACAGATAGACCTGATTCATCTATAAGAGTTCTTGTGAGATGGAATACGGTTAGCGTGCACATCAGATTTGAGAGTTATGGTACCCATAATAGGCTGTAATTCTAAATACAGCAAACCTTATTCAAGTGCCTCCACATCTCCACTCGACTTTCGAGCGCTCAACAAAGATTACAGACTCCAAAATATTGAATAAAAGAATTGCTCAGAGGTTATAAGCCAAAAGATAATACCTAAAAAAACAGAGGTTTCTGTTTTTCTGTTTAATTGCCAGCATCATGATTCCTCATTTTGTTCATTTTAATCTATATATATATATCTATATATATATATGTATTAAGAGTGTGTGCATCCTTCTGTATCCATGCATAGCAGTGTGACCAGGGAAATGAATGTGGCTGGAGAAGTTTTTACCCATCAAAGCCCTTAATCTCCTCCTCACACATACACTGAATTTCTTCCACGGCTGTAAGATATTATTGCTGTGGAAAATGGGCATTTGGGAAACGCAGCGAGTCCCGGGCGTGTGCGGCAGCAGCGCGTGTCTCTCTGTGTTTACACTGAATTTGGGCCTTTTCATTGTTTTTCCTTCTCGTCTCTGTGGAAGAACAGGATTGATTTGTGAACTGCTAGTTGGTGATGGTCGTTTGCATAGCTGTGAGCGCCAGTTAGCTCGTCACGCTACAACGCACGCCATTAGGAGACGGCTAGCTCATCGTCTGTGTTTGTCACATCCAGTGCCTCAAAATGAAGGATATTTTATGGCCGTTCTTGGCTAAATCTAAATCTCTTTAATATACTTTATCTTTGTCCTTTAAACCAGAAGGCCTTTGGCTGAGTGGTTCTAATATACACAAGATGCTTTTCCGTCACCCCACATGTAGATCTATCTCTCATAGCCGCATTCTTTGGAAAAATGGTGAATTAACAATCCTTGACGAGAAGCAGGTCCAAAACGCAGAAACATTTCTGCTCTGACTGGAATGGATTAATTTCCATGCTTTTCTTTTAATTTTACCTCAATCAGTTACGGGGGTTCGAGAAGGGAGGTTGGAACTGCTTGCTATCTGAGCTTTGATTTATTTGTCCTCATTGGGAAGGAAGGCAATATTTCGGCTATTTGGATGGAGCTGTCTATCTGGCTTTAAGTGATTCTGAAGGCTCCCGATTACGAAGCCTCTCCAACAGCAATTTGTGTTGACTGACCGCAGCCGAGAGAGGTAACGAAACCCTGTACACCTGCTGTAAGCTGGGAAAACAGAGATTCCCGATGCCAGAGCCAATGGCCTGCTGGCGCCCAGCTCACACTGAAATGCAAATGTAATACAACAAGCCACTCTTTTAAGCTTAAAAGGTCACTGTCACATTCTCTCACTGTCACATTCTCTCAATAAGATTGATGTCCTTCAGTTTAGCAGCTGGTGCGTAACCCGTTTCCCCTTTTAAAACGTTCCCGATAATGTCGATATTTGTCAGGTAATCATACAGGAACATATAAGTTGCTTCAGTAATACGCTGCTGGATGTTCGTGTGCCAGCCGGGCTACGTTTCTGCCTGATGGCAATCCTTCAAATGGCACGAGCACCAGAGACCGCAGGTGACTCCGAGTGGAATTACGCCCCGTCCTAAATGCAACCGAATACTCACGGTGGAACCGCGCAGACACACAAACACTTGTGTTGTGGTACGACAGGAATTTGACTTACGGTGTGTTTCATTTGTAACCCAGCATAGGTCCCCACCAGCCCTTATTAGGTGACCATGTGGAAAAGAACAAGCTGTAAGGAATGCAGAATCTCTCCACGGCTGCACATCTGTACTCGCGGTCTCTCTGTGCTGTGGAAAGTATTAAAGAGGGGCTGGATCAGGTTTATGTTTTGTTTTTTTTGTTCTACCTCTTTTCAGTCCATAACTTTCTTACTGCCCCAAGATCTTACTTGGGCATCTTGCATCATATCCCCGTGTCCATTAATCACAGTTTTGAAAGAAGCAAAGTGGAGGCAGGAGAGGAAAATGTCTTGCGCAGAGATGGAGTATTAGGTGTCTCTGGTTTGGGGCTGTGCTAGTCTAACTAGCATCTGTCATGAATATAAAACCGTACTGTTTAAATGAGGGGTGCGTTTGTGCTTTTGATACAGTCTGGGGTCATTAAAGACAGACTGGTGCTGTCCAGAGTAATCAGAGGGGAAATTCTGTGGTGACGTTCCTAACAAACTTCAGGGCACGAAGAAACACCAGTAGATGTGATCTCGCAGAGTGTCCTGACACGGCCCACCTCCCGCCATGTCCCCATGCCTCCGATATTTCAGTCTGGCTGTTTTGTTACCTAAGCGAATGTGAAACAACCAGTGACAACAATGATTTCACACGGAAAAGCAGAACGACCATCTGGGGACTTTTTCCGTTTTTTCGAAGTTGATTTTAAAGGAAAGTCTGCGAAATGGATTTGCGTGCGAAATTAAACTCAGAGTACTAAACACTTACCGGAAACTGACTCATAAGAAGTGGGGTGTGTGTAAATCTTATAACTGTAAATGATGAGTGTCCAGTTCGAAGGAAATCTGGAGTTTTCTGCCGAGTTCTGTGGGCGTAAAATCTGTGTGGGCCTAGTTATGATCTCTAGAAAGTTGTATTAAAGACAGAGTGGGTGTTTTTTTTTCAGAAACATATTTTGTTATGAAAGTCTCTTTATATCCTGATAGCAGTTAATTAGTACAATTGTCTAAATATATTTTTGTATGTTTTAATTGCTTCTGTAGAAGGGTTAGGGATCATAATGTCTTCAGCCAATCATTGCATTCGGTCCGAATAGTGCAAGACAGACAGTTTAAAAGTGTCCAGTTAGACTTCTTGTGTATTAAGGCTTTGCTGGGCTCACAGTGCAAACACAGATGTAACAGGCTTGTCTCCTTTGTCTTTATTTTCAGCGGGTCTGCGGAGAAGTTTTCGTCTCAGCAGGAGAGATAAGAAGACAAATAAGTCCATGTATGAATGCAAGAAAAGCGAGCAGTACGACATGGCTGACGTGCCCACGTATGAGGAGGTGACGACCTACTGCAGGAAACCCACAGACAGGCACAGACTCGTCGTTTTAGTCGGTAAGTGTGCACGTTTGTGCAAGACCGAGAACTTGAGCGTTTCATTTTCTCTCATCTTTGTACAGAAAAAAATGACCAAAAAAGGTTTCATATACATTTGTGTTTTTTCTTAAAGTTTTTTTACAGAACAACAATGCAGGTGTATTTGCTTAGCATCTGCGCTCATATTGTTATGATGATTTTTGTACTGTTGAGACGGCTGAATAAATCAGCACAGCGTTTCAGGGCTCAACACAAACAGCGTTTTAACCACTGCAGCACTCGACCTCAAGCCATAAATTCAGTTCTGCTGCGGTCCTCTGAAGAGCCCTGGAGCTGATGGGACCAAAGGGTGAATTCATCTCTATGGCACTTCATTCCGGCCCTGGTGTTCTGCTGGAACATTTCATTCCTTCTTAATATTATTCAGGAGAGAATTGTTAACACTTCCTTTCAAGGGAACGGTGCGAATTAAAAACCCCAGCGAGACATCGACTTCACAGAGTGAAAAAACCTTGAAATGAAATTAACCAAAAATTGATTCTCAGATTTGGTGTTTTGGTCTGTCACAAAGGATATAGAGGCCAGAACAATGAATTAAGTGTTTCATAAAGGTGTAAATTAAAAAACGATTTAGATTTATAGGATAGACATTTATATGAAGGTTTAAGGATCGTGTTGCTAAATCCAAACGGTGTTAAATTAGCTGGAACGGCTGTTGAAATATTCGTCCACTAGCGCTAACGTTTGCCGTGTGGTGTTTTTCCGAGTGTGAGGCGTTTGTTGTTTTGAAAATTAACTCATGAGTAACATTTTTACAGTATATTGACAGAATATGTTGACCAGGTGTGTAAAAATACTACGTGTATGATTGTGTGAGAAGTAGCACAGGGTCACGGGTCACGGGAGCAGACTGGGCCTTGTGTGTCGTGAGTGCGACGCAGCACATGGATTCTGTCACCGTGTTGTCGGTGCATGTAATTAATGGAGTGCGTCTGTATACACACGTGTGTCTGTGCAAGTGAGTGTGTGCGTTGCTTTGTTTAATTAATCAGACGACGTTGGCTTTCAGGATCCCCCTCCACATAATTCGGCCTCAACTAAAGCAAATATTTGTAGTTTCGTAGGTGGAGGGCGGCGTCATGGATGGTATCAGATCTGACAAAACCAAGGATGCAAAAACAGTCTGCTGTGTGTTCTGTGTTCCCTCCAGCTGTTATTTCATCACTCTGGGTTATGCTTTAGCTTTTCCTGGCCCGCACTTTCACCTTTTATTTCGTCATATACATCAGTTGTTTTATTGCCATGAATAATGAAGTTATGGATAATCTTTTCTTGATTTTCTCGAGTTTTCTGTACTGTATTCTGATGTTTCAAATACGATATAGATCGTTGCCGCATTACTATCGTTTTCGCAGTTTGAACGAAAGGGATTTATTTAAAGCACACTGCGCGACGTTAAACTCTCACACTCACGATAGACGTTTACTTCTGCCTGCGGACAACCGGGTCAAGCAGAATCCCCCTGAACAAAAGTGCCTTATTCCGCTTTGCTTTCTCGAACGCATGACCCGCAGTTTGCGGTTCGGTTTCCAACAGTTTTCCAGACGAATCAAGATCTTATCTGTTTGGATACATATTAATCCACCGGCCAAAGTCAACTCATTTTACACGCGCACGATTTCTCGCCATTGTGTTTAAACTGAAACCTGATTATTTAGCATAGCAAATGATCTGTTGTTTTGTACGTTCGAGTTGAGATGGAAGAGATTTAAGTTGATGTTATTCTGAATTGTGGTAGCTCAGAATCAGACAAGAACATTGGTGGATAACAGAGGAACAAACGATGATCTAAGCGAACCGTTTAAGCTTCGGATCATATTCAATCATTTCATTGTATCCAAATTTTGTTGGTCTTTCCAAAGATCTCTGTCTGGTCTATCATATTTAAACATTACAATTTGGCCTATACATGAAGTACTGTTTTGTGTATCATTTTAACACATTGAAGCAGTTGGCTGAGATTCGTACAAGTAGCTTGCCCATTCTCTCCGAGGGCTCCAATCCTTGCCAAAACAGCTTTGATTGCAAACATATCACACCTGTAAACTTGTTATTGCTTATTTATTGTTGAAGTGTGTTCATGTTGACTGTATTAGGTCATAAGAAAGGTCGTCTCATGGGAATTCAGAAGCGCCAGATGCAGGCCGGACTGTGGTGGGATCATGGCCCCCCACATTTATTTCGCCTTGCAACTCCTTAAGGTTAACTGCCTGTGATCTACTCCTCGCTTGGCCTGGAAGTTATTAAGCCTTTGGTATTAGCCTTCTCCCCTAATGAGGCCGCTAATGACTACTGACACTTTTACTAGCATTGCAACCTGCTCCCGTCAAGGTGCACGTATACACACATACTGGTGTATTGGAAAACAATTATTTGATTAAGTATGTTGTTAGCTGTTGTTTAGCGTCATTAAATTGTATGATAATACACAGAATAAAGCAATAAAAATTCCATCTTTATTCACTAACCCTCACGTTGTCCCAAACCTGTATGACTGTGTTTATTTCGTGGAAGACAAACGGAAGAACGTTAGAGGCTGACAGTCTCGGTCACCATTCACTTTTATTACAATGAAAGCAAATGAAAGCCCGAGACGGTCAGTTCCTTATGTTCCATCTGTTGTGTTTTCCACAGAAGAGAGAAAGTCACACGGGTTTAAAACAACACGAAGGCGAGTAAATGAAGACTTCCTTAACCAGGAAAAAAATAAACAAAGACAAATCAGTTAACCTCTCCCGTACCGCTTGCGTCCCATTTAAAGGCTGTTTAGACTGTGGGGACTTGGCAAACATTCTTCATGGCTTTTGGAAGACAAGCAGCCAGCCATACATCAGGGATAGTACAAGCCTCTCTTGAGCTGAGTGATTGAGGGCCTTAAACTCATTTAGTACATATGACGAGTGAGTAGAATGGCCAAGGGACTACGGACCATCCGTCATCCCATAGACAAGGTTTCTGTGTGGGTCTGGAATCAAGCAGACAGGGCCTGGTGGGCTCTGGAGAGTAACATCCACAGAAAATAAAGAACAATGGAGAGTCTCTGTGCGTCTTTTCGTAACGCACAGGTGTGTGTATGAAATATGGCTTGTGGGAAACATGTTTTACCGTGAGTTTTATTGTCTAGGTATTCGTTTAAATATGGCATTTAAACAGGAGCTTCACACCGTCATTGACCCCAAAAACATGAGAAATAAACACCTGTTTCCTCGTCCTCATAAATCAACGTCTCGCTCTCGCTCTCCTCCATCAGAGTGCAATAAGGACAACGCGCTCCGCTGCGTCGCATGCTTCTCATGAAGACATACGCGCGCGTGTCGGATAAACGCGTGAAGCACCAAACGAAAATGCGCGTCGTGCCTGCGAGTTGGAAAACCATCTGTTTTCTGTTCTCCAACATATAGATTTTGATTTGTGCATGTCTCCAAGCAATCATTACGGGCTAATAGAAAAACCATGCTTGAGTCTTCGTATTAAACAGTGTGAATCTTGGCCCATCTTTAATGGAGGCCTCGACGTGCGGAATTGCACAAGGGGATCGGATCTGTGATCCTCTGTGTTTTCGCTGCACACGTGGCGCGTCTGATGCCGAGGTCAGACTCCGTGACAACAGGAAGAGTATGTCAGGGTACCATGGAGGACTCAACATCTCTTCTGTTGTTTTTGTTCTCTTTCGCTTTTTTTGTCACCTGCTCTGTCTGCTCGTCTCCCTGTGTCGCTTCTTTGAGGGCATGATGATGACAAAAGCAGCCGTCTGTAATGAGTGGAGACTTGTAGTCTGTTGAGGTCACGCAGGGCAGCCAGACCAGAGATGAGAGTTGGCAGGACAACAGATCTGAGAGCAGGCATTTGCATCTGAAAGTTTTGTGTGTTTTAGTTTTACCATTTCCTGTCTAATATGGTCACAACATTGTCTTTGTTCATGCAGTTGGGTGTGTGTGTGTGTAGAGAACATTGCTTTGTGTGTTCTCTGGTCTCTACTGTGTATGTCAAGGATTTTTCTTTGTGCCAGATCTTAGTCAGTGTTCCCACAGAGACTCACTGATGACGTGATGCTGGTTTAATCTCTCACTTTCCCTCTCTCTCTCTCTCTCTCTCTCTCTAGGTCCTACTGGTGTGGGTTTAAATGAGCTCAAAAGGAAGTTGTTGATATCTGACCCACAACATTTTAATGTCACCATCCCACGTAAGTCCCTTTGACACTGTCTTATTGTGTGTGTGTGTGTGTGTGTGTGTGAGAGTGAGAGAGAGAGAGAGAGAGAGAGAATGTAGCAAAGATCGTGCCTATGTGGTTGACCAACACTTCTGTTTTGGTGTAATATAGAAAAATCAAGAGATAACTGCAAAATTTCACACGTAATAGTACAAGTTGTTTACTTAAAGCTCCAATCCGTAACTTTTGTTGGGGTAAAAATGAACAAAAATCAGTAATTGAGCAACTACATGATAGAAACCTGCAATTTTATGTTTCAAACAGAGATGGCGGTAGAGAGACAAGTTACGAGTTGCAGCCTTAAGTAAATGTAAACAAAGGGACAATTGAAATACTGTTAGTCAAGAAATACTTGATACGTGCCATTGTTTTAAGTTAAAATATTATTATTCATGTTAATATTTACATTTTTAAATAAAGGAATATGTTCAAAAGCATATTAGTTTCATGGTACCAAAAAGCTCTCCGAACCTCCTGAAGTTTTGATATAATGACAGTCCTAGTGTAATATTATCTCAACTTTACAGACAGCCAAATGAGGAAAGAATTGCTCGTCCTATTCAGAAGGGTATCACTTTCTCTCTCACCCTATTGATCTGTCACTGATAGGCGAGCAGCAGAACCCCTGACTGTTCCAGACAATCTCGCTGTTCTTTATCTCTCCCCGTTCCGATCCAGACACACATGATCCAGACCAATGCACCAGACACATTTCAAGACAAATGATTTGGACCGTGATTTAAGTGCTGAAACAGGCTGGTGATGTGGAGTAATTGATATTTAGAGGCAGGGAAAGAGAAAAACAAACGAGTCAGAGAGTTCGAGACAGTGGCCAGAAAACCTGTGACTGTTGATATAATGTCGGGATGTTTGTTGCATTTAATAAATGTGTCTGATTCGGGCCGTGACACTTTGAAATGCCACTGGTATTAAAATCCCATCCAAAGCGTTTCGCCTTAATGACGCCTAATTGTTCGCAAATGTGACCCCTGTATAAGTCTGTATAACAGCCCAGCCTCCCCCTCACCTTACAGAGGATTTAGATTAAAAAGAAGGTTTCTTGGAACGTATCTGTTGCTTTTTTTGTCTCTTTTCTTTTTTGTTTAAATCCTGCCAACTTTAGCCGTTCAACACTCACCGCTTATACGCAGTGATTAAACGTCAAATATCTTTGTATTTCATCTTTAGAAACGAGATGGCGCTCGAGCGGTTGTCTCACATTAGCGGCGAGCGAGTCTTTTGAAACACAAACCAGCCGTGGCAGCGACACCAGCGCGATGCGGAATACGATTAGCGCTCGAACATTTTGACTCCTCACCAGCCCTTACGACGATTTTCCATGATCTTAGAATAAAATTAAAATTCTTCTGCCACACCAAAAACGTTTGCCATGCCACAGCGTCCTAATGCCAGATGAAGTATATACTTTCTCTTTCAGCAGTACAAGTGTTTTTACTGTTTGTAATAACTAGCAGTCGGAGGTATAATAACATGCTATCTTATATCTGTGGTGGGCAGCCATCTTGGGAGGGGGATGCTGTTTAATCAAATAAGTGATGGGTCAGTATAACTAATAATTTACCCACTTACACCCCAACTTTACTCTCTCTCCTTCTGTTTCGTTCTCGCTCGCTCCCTGTTTTTGTCTTTATCTATAAGAATGGATGTCTTCTTTCAGTCTAAATGAGGATGCTGGAAATAAGACGATTTATGTTATTAGTAGTAAAAGGGTCCAAACATTAGGATAAATAGGTAAAGGAAAAACCAGGGGAAGAAAATCCTGGAACGAGGTCAGTTGGAACGGTGATAAAGTTTAATAGTTTGTTTTGGAGCTGTTGGCAGGTTGCAGACAATTTGTCTGTGGCGTGTTACACAGTGACCTTTGACCTCCCCGACACTCGTTAAACGCGCCGTTCTGCGTCTCCGCATGGCACAGCGTGACCCCGGCCGCGACAGCCAGAGCCAGCGCGCCTACACTGGCACGCGTCTTCAGATTTAAAGACTGAAATTTATAGGCAACTGAAAGCAAGAGCCGAGCTTAATGAGGGTCTGTGTAAACTTAGCAGTGTTACTGTACCGGGCTCTCCTGGGGTTTACAAGTGATGTCGGAGTTCTCCAACTGCCCTTTGTAAACCAAAAATAATGTGTCCAGAACATAACTGAAAGGGGCATTGCTGGTACCGGCCAATCAGCATCTCATTCCGACATGATAGACTTGCCAATACATTCATAAACAAAATTCTAATGACACTGTGTTGTTATAATTTTACAATGCTGCTGCAGTTTGTTGATCGTATTTAGTGTGCACGTTTCTGAACTGTACAAAACCAACCCAAAATTGTGGTGCCTCTGCTCACAGTTAAAAGTGTCATATTTTTCTTTCCCTGTTGCCATTTGTCTGACAGACACCTCTCGATCCAAAAGACAATCGGAAAGCGACGGTGTGGAGTATCATTTTATCTCCAAGCATCTTTTTGAGGCAGACATTCACAACAGCAAGTAAGTTACCCATAATCCCTTTCTTTGTCCTGCTTTGAATGAATAGCCACTGTGTGTTGTTTGGAACGAGGACGTGAATATTTTTTATTGTTTGGACTGAGTGCGCAAATGTTTACCATGGAGATCAAATAGTCAATATCAATCATTGAATGTTAGCAGGCGCTTCCTTTATTCTCAGTACTGTAATGATGTCAAGCGTAACCGTGACACAAACACTCCACAGTAGGAGAGATATAAATCTGAGGGACCGAGTCTGCTCGGCCAGTTAGCGGTCAACACATCATCCAGATCAATGACTAAACGCTAGTAAATCAGCACCAGTCAAAACACTCCACAGCAGTTTTCTCTGATGTCGCCTGTCTCGGACCCACATTCATAGACGCTACGACAAACATACAGCAGTTCTGCCTTTCGGCTGCCCACTGTTTTTTTGTTTTTCCACTCTATTTCCTCCTAGCAAATCATGTGTGTATGTGTGTGTTATGTGTGTAGCAGCGTGATCCCTTCTCTGTAAGTGAGAGTGAGAGGGTGCTGACAGGTGGTCTGTTTCTGAGCTTGTGCGAGAGAGAGGGGGGGTCGGACTCTATACACCCAGCGGTTCATAAGCTCAGATTTGTATGGATGGCCCAGTGATGGATGAGTTTCTACAGCCTCTCATCAAGAGGATAAAACAACACAACAGGAAAGCGTATGGAATGTCACTGATCGTCAGCAGACCGGCCATCTTTTAGCTGTTCTTAAGCTGCTGTGTGGTGGAAAATACTTGTGGCGGTTTATTTTGTGGTGGAAGAACATCGCGATGAGCAAACCACAGTTATTAATGCAAGCTAAGAAGAATCGAGTTGAGGAATGGATCGAGCAGGTGGGAATGACAGTAATATGAACGGGCTAGAAATTCATTTCATTTTGTTTGGTTATTTTCGTTTGTTTGTTTTTTGTTTTTCTCATTTTTTTGTTCTTGGTCTTGTTTAAATGGCTAAGCCTTGTCCTTTGGAAAATGTGAGAACCTGCCCATTCTCATGCCCAAACATGACATTCCCAAGGCATTCCCAAGGAAAACCCTGCTCAGGGCTAAAAACAGATCGGCCTACAGTAAACGAACCCAAAAACCACAAAAGCAGCCTCCACCCCGCCATCCAGTACACGCACTGCATCACGACAGCTAGCGCCATAACACAAAAACCATGTTTAAGCACATCTGCTCTCAAACGACCTTTCAAATAAACGCACTTTGGGAATTTTCGGTAACCCCACACGTCACATTAACACCAGCAAACCGCCTATTAGCACCTAACTAAATCAGCTCAGCTCACCATCAGACAGGCTTTAATGAAAGAGCGCGCAGGCATGAACGCATAAAGAACAGGAGAAGGGGGCAGGGCGTCACGTTAGAATCCGTTTAAAGTTCTAAAAATGATCGTCCAATCACAGGTTACCGTCAGACAGCGCGGTTCCAAAAGGTGCGAGCGCGTTTAGTTTTCAGTTTAAAGACTGGTCGACATTTAAAATGATTCTTGGGAGAACCTAAAAGGCTCGACGTATAAAAAAAACATTTTGACACTTAACACTTAATTGGTAACCTTTCACCAGTTTCAAAAACGGCGTCTGTGTTGCATAACTGAATATTCGCGGATTTTACCGCCGTCCGCACCGCTGTCGTAAGAATCTGTCGTCCGTTCCGGAATTCTTTCCACATCCGTATCCTATTGCCTCACTAATACCAAATGCTAAAAATACACCGCGTCCCGCGACTCCGATCGGAGAATGAGCAAGTGATCAGAGCGAAAAAGAGAGATTAAATCGTGGAAGAGTGTTTGTTTGTCTTTGGCGTCTCAGGAAGCGAGTAGCACTCCAGCCCTTGGCGTTCGGGCCTGTCTGTGCTTCAGGGAAACAGGTGTTACTCATTTAAAAGTGTAACATAGAAGATTATATAAAAGAGCCTCGTGTCAGACTGTCTGGAATGGCCTTCTGTGAAAGAATGCGAGTGATCGTAAGCGCCGTGGATGTCTGCGCGGCGTTTGACACCGAAGGCATCAGGACGAGCTGGGAGTAAATAATAGGTTATGAGTTTCCTGTTATTATCCTGTCCATTGGCTTCCCTTTGTATTTAAAGGTGGGGTTACGGTGGGCCAACTTTAAAAGGGCATTGTTTGTGCGTTTAATCCCATCAGTCATTACATCAGCCGTCCTCTCTGTCTCTCTCTGCATTAGGTTCATTGAACATGGAGAATATAAGGGAAATTATTATGGGACAAGCTTCGACTCCATACGTTCGGTCCTGGCCAAGAACAAGGTGTGCCTTCTCGACGTCCAGCCACATGTGAGTCTCTCTCATTTTACCTGTTCA
>JAZGTJ010013324.1:0-15090 GCA_036877575.1 Botia almorhae
TTGTAGTGTCAGCGTGTGATTGATGACTGAATCAACCAATCACATCTCTCTCACTGTCGGCGTCACTGGAACCTTCTCGATTTGAGCCAATCACTCGCAAAATCGAAGTTAAGGCGGAGGCACGTAGTAAATAAACTGAATGGATGCACCGCTCAGCAGTTATCTCCGCAAACCTGATAAAACATAAATTCTTATTGTTTTCAATATTTGGTGTCGAGTGGAGCAGCCAGGCCTAAAAAGCAAAGAGAGCTATCGGCGGAATTAAGTTTACATCTGTGGATCTTGGTAACGTAACAAGCTTCAAATCGTAGTTACTTTAATGAGCCCATACCAGGCCCTGTTAAACAGACAGAGCACCTAATAAACGCCTAATTGAGGATTAATTTAATTTTAGACAGTAAACGTAAACCAGTTGCTTTTAGTCGTATATCTAGCCTGTATCTGGCTCATAGAGCTGTAATACAGCGCTGTCGTATTGATGCTGCCGCGAGTTAACGTTCTTCTTTAACATCTCTTGACGCGAATGTTCGGTCATTCATCGCTCGCGGGAGAATTTGTGCACCGGTAAAGCATCTGTCGCCGATGCCACCAGCGTACATAGACAAAATCTTTTACGATACAGCCAAAGTGCAAAAGCAGGCCAGGACTGGTGTGCTTGTCATCGGCTAGTCAAATCGCATGCCATACTAACGAGGATCACTGGTCTGCATGGTGTGAGTTTATTTTAACACGAAATCAAGAACAGCAGAAATGTCGGATACTTGTAAAGAAGCGGTTGATCTGGTGTGGGGCAGACCCAGCGGCGGGGGAGTGTCAGCGGCTCTCTTCCGCAGGTGGTCTCAAGGTAAGTGTGTCGAGTCTAAAACTATGTTGATCTCTATCAAAACACAAGGGCACCAAAAGCTACATATGACATTCATAGTCATTTTAAAGGTTGAAACCTCAGGTTAATAGATATACATCCATTACTTATATCAAAACAGTTTTTGCAGAAGTTAGCAGAGTGCGGTGCCAAGCCCACATTACCTCACCCTGACTGTTTGCCTAGTTATATCATGCACTACTAAAATAATAAGACTTTTGTGAAGCTGTTGTATGTTCATTGCATTTATTTCTACAGGCTTTGTCTTCAGTGAGTCAGAGCGCACTGCATTGGAGCAATTTGAAGGAGGACCTTGTGCTGTCATCGCACCTGTGCAGGTATTTTAGTCTTTATTTTTGGATTGTAATTATGTTTAGTGTCAGTAAAGTATGCCTGCGTCCACACCTCTTTGTAGTCCTAAACAAAACAGCTTGAATGTGGTTATGTGTGATGTATTGCCATGGTCTTGCGCCAACAGTCTTAGACACTGCCATCATAACTGTTGCTTGTTTGTATTTTCACATGATATTCTCACCTGTTCTCCAACTGGTGATAATTGTGATCATTTCTTTTATTGTAAGAGGAACTACCTAGTAACCTTGCAGTGCAGATGTTATCTAGAATAAAACGTAAGTGCTGACATTGGATTGTGACTTAGCTGGTTTAATGGTAATTCTAATACAATGTATTTTTTGTCATGTTTCGCAGGCTTTCCTGTTGAAGAACATTCTGTTTAATAATGAAGGCTCAAATTGGAGAGATCTCTCAGGTTTGATTAGTATTATTTGAAAGGGAATTTCACCACCCTTTCATCTTTGATATCTACAAGCATGTCAAACAGATTTTAGGATAATTTGATAATCTCAACCTACTCAGTCCTCTTTAAAACCGTTCAGTTTCAGAACCTATTTTGTTCACCCTTTATTTACAATGTCTTGCTTTTCTTGATTAATGAAAAGCTTGTGAAATATCATGGAAATCATTTCATGTTTTTGCATGCCAGTATATACTGTTTGTGTTGGTTTTTGCTTGATATTAGGGTGTTCAACAAGATGCACCCCACACAAAGACATTTTAAAACCTTCTTTATACATGCCAATACATAATACATTTTGTATAAGTGCATTTTAAGTTGCTCAGTTTTACATTACTGTAAGTTATCTTGAACAAATATCTGTGTTGTAGCTTTCCAAAGGTGAAAGAGGTGGTGTTCAAAAATAACAACTTAATTTTAAAAAGTAGCATTGATTGATAAGCAATGTTGTGTCTGACATCTGAAACACTATGACTGTGAATTTCTTTTGCCATTGAAAAAAATAGTTTCAATATCAAATAGTCATTAATGATGTGCCTTACTGGCCTGTCATTATATAACTGAAGGTGATTGTGTTTGTTCTTGTCCTCCCGCGGTCGTCTTCTTTGAACTCCTTTGTGTTAGTCATATTTGACATTCTTTCTTAACTGTTGGTATCATGAGGATGCAGTGTGTCTGCTCAGATTACTGAAATACCTGCTGCCATTAACAGAATGTCACTCCATATGTATGTGCTGTGTTTGTGTATCATCACAGAGGAAGAGCAGCGGACGGTCTTGTGCTCCACCCTCAGTGAGATACTGGAGTCAGCCTGCCTCAATAAGACACTGGCTTTTCATCTGGCTACCTGGCCTCGTGCCAAGACCACAGACAGCACTGACATAAGCGACAGCCACCCAGAACCCGAGTCCAGCCAACCTACTGACACACCAAGTGAGAGAATCCTTAACATGCATTTTGAATGGTGTGCAGATATTAAATAAGACCAAATGCCAAAACACTAATCCTCAATATTAGATCTACTGTAGTGAACAGTATAGTACAGTATAGCACTAAGAGTAAATGAGTAAAATTAGATTTGACACTGCATGCTATTTGAGAGTAGCATTAACTTGTTCATGTGCGTATTCCTCTTAACCGTGTATGGTTTTGTTAAATGTGTTTGTGTTTTTGCACGCTGTGTGTATAGCTGCTTTGGCTGCTGAAGAGCTTGGCTTTGAGAGGTTTCACAGTGTCATACAGTAAGTGCACAAACCTTTCCAGACAGCTTCACATTGATTTTTCTTTCCTGGTGAACTCATTGGCTGACCCCTATTTGTCCTTGTGCTAAAAATATGCAGAGTTATGACAGAAAACTATGACAGAAAAATAAATAAAATGTAAAAGGTTTAAAGACAGATCAAGTGCAGATGAAGTAGCTAATTTTACAATGAAATTATGGGCTCTATTTAAAATTATTCAGGACATATTTGCTGGGTTTTCTTAATTTATGTTTGTTAATTTATGACATATCAAGTGACTGTTGATGATTGGTTGTCAGTGACCTGTTGTTTTTGGAATGGGGGATTGTGGCTGTAGGTACAGTCAACATTGTAGTTAATTCTTCTCTAGGAAAAGGACTCTAAGGACCGTTGCTGAGCTTAGAGAGGCTGTGTTGTCATTATATGACACCTGGAGAAACAAATTCGGGGTTCTGCTGTTCTTGTACTCTGTCATACTTACAAAGGTAAAATCTCACTTTAACTGCTTACATTTTCTTGTAGATTGTGACAATGTGTTTTTGAAAAAAATGTGTGACATTTATATGTCTGTGTTAGTTTACGCCTATTCTGACTTCAAGTTGTTTTTGCAGGGG
Organism: Botia almorhae; assembly: GCA_036877575.1. Taxonomy (NCBI): domain Eukaryota; kingdom Metazoa; phylum Chordata; class Actinopteri; order Cypriniformes; family Botiidae; genus Botia; species Botia almorhae. Next base: position 3,532 of record JAZGTJ010013324.1, read on the forward strand.
ATTGACAACATAAAGAATGAGATAGAAGACACTTCTGAACCTCTGATTGACCCTGTGTATGGCCATGGCAGGTAAATGCTTGACTTTGTGGTTTTTATGTAATCATTGGTGGCTTTCAGGCAACTGACGTTAATTGAATTGTAGTCTGGTAGATTAAGCTTGTGTGCCATGGAATTCTGCTGTAGTGGTTGATTTGATTGAATTGTACTTTAAAAACCGTAAAGTCTGAAGCTTATTTATTTATCATATACATATACATTTACAGTGCAGAGTTGTTGATCATATGCTGTTTCTCTTCTTAGCCAAAGTCTTATCAATCTACTGGTGACAGGTCATGCTGTGTCCAATGTGTGGGATGGAGACAGGGAATGTTCTGGAATGAGTAAGAATCACATGTTCATTTAATGTTGACATGCTGTTATTTTGTGTTTGTTTGTTTGTTTGTTTTTCTAATATTGTAGTCTGTGCTCTGCTACTGTTGACCACCTGGTGGCAGAATTATCTAATGTTTTGGTCAGTCCTTAAGAGACTCAAGAATAGCCTGCTAAATACATGAGATTTACAGAGTTAGAATGTTTATATTGGATGGTAAAATGCAGTGGCTCTCAGCCTTTTTGACTTAAAGGGCCCCCTATTGTCCACAACAATATTAGAAGGCTTCCCACTCTCAATTTCTAGCCAATAAAATGTCTTAGAGCTTGACATATCTTGGAAGATGTATATTCATTATAAAATATTGAATATTTAAATGTTTTTGAGAAATATTTTAATGTTTAGTTATTTAGCTTCTTTTAGTTCCTCTTTTGTCTTAAATTATTTTAAGTCATCTTGAGACAAATGGGCCTCTGCCTCTGGTTGAAAAAACAGTCTAATGTATACTATTGAATGATTAATTTCTTATATCATCTTCTCCTTCTCTAGAGCTTCATGGCATCCATCAGCAGGCCTCTGTTGGCTTTCTCACGCTAATGGAGTCACTGCGCTATTGCAAGGTACATGTCTGCTTCATATACACAGAGCACCTCAGCGTCACATTTAATGAGATGCTATCTGTAGTGTTATGAATGTGAAGTGTGGAGACCAGTGTTAGCATGCAGTGCCTAGATGCCAGGACTCACAGTTTGTGGTTTTGCTGTTTTCCAGTGCTGTATATCACAGGAAATTTGTGCACATAACCTACAAAAACACTTACTGCATTATAACTGTCTGGCATCACACTTATAACTCTGTCAAACAATTTTGTACAGTTTTGGTTCTTGAGAATTTTTATGGTGAGGATCAGAAGCTGTTTCTGTGGGTTTTGTCTCACACACACACATCAATTATGTTAGCTTATTGCAAAAAAAGGGAAAATCCATGGGAATAGACTTGAACATGATGACTATTCCAGATTGCTGCTACTAAGCCGCAAGCGTATTTTCTTTCATTCCTGCTTTTGTTCTTTCTTTGGAACACCTTTACTTGCATTGTATCATTAGAAACTTATGCTTTATGTGCTCTAATGCAGATCTGCAAATGCCATCTTTCTGTAACATCAAGTATTTAACAAAGCAAAGCATGATTACCCAGCATGCATCACTGCGGAACAAACACTTTCCATGTAAGACAGAGCTGTTTGATGGATTAAGTGTTATATTTGGTTTTAAGTTCAAATATATACGTGCGCCTGTTGTCCATGTAATTGATTTATTTGAATGTCATCACAGCCTCTTAGCTCATTTCTGCCAGAAAAGAACTTAAAAAAATGGACATAGCACTAAGCATACAGTATAATTATCCAGGTTTGTGTGACAGTCAACACATCTTATAATATTCTAAACATTCTTGTCTATTAAAACAGCCTTAGTTAACATTTGGCTTAGGTACCGTTTAAGCACCACTGAATATTTTTAACTGTCCTTAAGTTACACCAATAACAATCCATCCAGAAGCCTAATAGTTCTCTGCTCCATAACACCTCTCCTCACACATATAGAGACTCCTAAAGACCCTCATCAGGGAATTCAGTCAACAACACAGCACACACACTCATCCTGTATGTTTTATGAGCGTGGGCAGGAATGGCTGTATTATGTTTTATGCGTGTGGGCAGAAATGGCTGTATTGTTTTAACCTCTGGGGGGAGTAATTAGGAAGCTGCTTTATTTTGAATGGCAGTGGGCTAAGTCTAGATTCAGGATATGTGTTTAGAATAGAAGGGCGATGGAATGTATCGCCTCATATTTAGAAACACCCGAGCCCCCATCACAATATTCATGATATTTTTAATCTGCACACTTTTGAAACACCTTTCCGCCCAAATCTGCAGCTGATACTCACCTGTTGAGTGATGTGAGGGCTTTCTGTGTTTGGATGCTCTGCTGGAGCTCATATCTGTAAGCTAAGTGTGTGAAGCTACACTTTGAACTCTTGTACTTGATTACACTGCTAAATTCTCTAGTCTTGTGTTTCACATGTTAAATTACTTACTCATCATCATTTTTAATGTGGTTTTATTTAGTGTGTCTTATGTATGTTTTGTTTTTATGTATGCTGCTTGTAGGCTACATGTTTCAGTGTTTGTAGGATGCAAACTTAGGATAAAATGAGTGTGTTAAACCAGTTATGCCAGCAACATGTAAAGTCACCTTAAATGGTGTTATTTTACCAGTTAAAGGTGTAACTATGCAAGCCAAAACAGATCAGCAGCTCTATTTTTGCCTATTATCCAGTTACTGTCACTGTTACTGGCAAAAGCTTTTTTACTGAGAGCTTATTTTTGAAAGTTACCAGTATTTTGTTTTGCGTGTCAACACTGCCATTGGTAATGAAATTAATGTTTTAATGACACACCACCTATTTAAAACATGTTTTTTTATAGTTTCCATAACAATGGTCCAGTATAAGCTAAATGTTCGGTTGTGGGTCATTTCTGTGCTCTTATCGCAATGAAACAACCTGCTTGTTATGATTCTAGAATGTGGCTTGCCAAGCCGTCATGGCATCGGTATGGAGATTGGCCCTCAACCCCGTTTCTCTTTTTACTCTGAAAGGTTGGCGCATTTCTCAAGTCTCCAAAGTTCCCTATTTGGATCCTTGGCAGCGAGACCCATCTCTCCGTTTTCTTCACTAAGGTGAGTTAAGACAATAAGCTATTTTCTTCCTTTTCCCCGCTCCTCTGCTCTTTCTTATCTGAAACGGTCTGGCGGTTGACGTTCTTGTTTTTTATCACTGAGTGAAGACTCAGAAATGCAAGAATGCGCTTGCTAATAGATTTAGTGCTTTAGACGTCTTCTGGAAGAGAACAGAGAGAAGAAGAAAGAGGGGGAGGATGGATGATGAGATACAGAAAGAGGTTTTTAGACTTATAAGGCAACCAGTGCGGTGTGTCCTGGCCTCAGCCCACGCAGTATACGGTCAGTTTTGGCAGTGAGAGATGCTCAGAGATGGAGTTGCTGATGTGAGGTGCATCTCCAGTGAGTCTGAGTGAAAATGGCACTCAGACTCAGAGGGCTCTAAAACCTGATTGGATGAGCCATGTTCGTGTTGCACAACTGTGACTGCACATCAGTCCATAGTACAATTATGTCCATAGCATGAGTACCAAGGTGGGAAAGTTATGCTCCAAAGTTTAATGTTAAAGTTTAGTCATTTAAACAGACCTCTTAGTATGAGCAATGGTTGGCTAATAGTTATGCTAGCTACTATTAATAAATACAGTTATTCCTTAAATATTATCTTTTGTTAATGACATTGCAATTAAAGCTTTTTATGTTCCCTAACAACACCCCTAAAATCACAAATGCACAACGTCTCATGTCTTATTACTTCATCCTATAGTACATACACACAAATGCTTTGAGTGTATGTAGCCCCCATGTGTTTTATCTTTTTATTCAAACAGGAAATGCTTGTTTCTCATGAAGGGTTTCCACCTAGAGAAAAATTAGATCGACAGCGAGCATTACTCATACACTTACACTTGAGGTCATTTACTGTCAGTACATTATCCGCATCCGGTGGTGTGTCTGTGCTGAGAGAGCATGTTCCACTGGAGGCTCTCGTCCATGATTTGTGTCCTTCTTGGTCAGGAAATTCTCTGACACTGAGGAAGTACTTCTATCATTGGTATTTTTTTCTGTTTTTTTATATAGAAGCTCATTGCCTGTTTATTAATACTGCACATATGGTGATTAAAGAATTTTGATTGTATAAAATCATACTATGAATGTAACTTAAAGATGTCATGATTACTCAACTAAACTTGAATCCTAGATCATTACTGGTATTTACATTTTTAAGGATCAGCATTATGATAAATATACAGTGGAGGTCCATTGTTTTTCCACAAGTAATTGTGGTACTTTAACATGCTATTGATATATTTTCTCAGAAATAGTATATGAATTTGCAGTAGCTGGTCATAAAAATTTTACCAGTGTACATATAGACAGCTCTGATGTTACAGTAGATTTACTGTTAAAGCATAATGGACCTGGACCTGCACTGCCTGCAGGTATTTGACTGAGGTCACTTATCTAAGTCTTACAGTATTGATGTTTCTCAGCCTTATAAGAGCTGCAGGATTAGAATTTTCTGACTTCTGTCAGAGGAATGAGGTAGAGAGTTCCTACCTCATTTCTCTGCCCATGAGCCAGCCTCCATTTTCCTGTGTGTGTAGGCTGGAGTACTTGTGTGTTATAGCCTCTAATATCTAACACAAGGTCTGAACATAAAAAATATGATAAGTGTCCAGCACTATCTCATCTCCCAGACTGAGTCATTAATAGTTTCCCCATCATTTGCTTTTGCTCCTCCAGAGTTCTCAGTCACTTCTTAAGTTTCTTAAGACCAAATCTAATCATGACAACAATCTGATATTTCCATTTTAGTCCAGTACTGGGTTTAACTGGAATTAACCGGCTAACTCTAGCTGTAGCATCTTTTTTTTTAAATTGGTTTATTTAGAAATGAATGGATTCATTTAGGACCTTCTCTTAATATTCCCAGAATTCCCAGTTTTATAAGCATGTTTTCCTAGCTTTTATTTAATAATATTACTCATAAATCAGCTCGACAGAGCCTAACAATGTTGAAATCTACTACAGATTTCAAGCATTCTCAAACTCCTGCTTCTGCTTCATTCTCATGAGCTTAGGAAGATCATACCGATTTAAGGGCTCGTTCCTCTCTGTTCTCTTAAACAAACAGCAGCCCTGTTCTTTGCACACACAAACACAATGAATTTAACCCTTAAGCTCTCAAAGGGAGCCCACTTCTCTTTCTCCACCTCTCTGGGGCTAGTTAGTGGGAGTGTAGCCTCAGGTGAATAATGCCACCATTTCCGGTAGGAAAGCCGATCTTTTTTTCCCCTGGAGCTCTGACTGTCTGTGTATCCATCTGGTTTAGTTTTCCCGCTGAAGTTGCCGGTGGGGTCAGCCGCACTGCCAGGCCCTCAGAGAAAAGCTCTCAGACAGCAACTCTGAGAGCAGTCGTTAACAGGATGCACACTAAAACCGTTTAATTCGGTTCATCTCACAGTGTTTGGTCACAGCTGAGCCTGAAGACCTTTTTTGTAATTAACATATTCTGTATGATTAACCTTTTCATCGCATTGTTCTGGTGTTTTATATCTTAGTGGTTCTGAAATCTGTTTTTATGTTATAAGGTTAGGTATGCTTGATTGTTTATACTACATTACTATGATCTGATGGTTTATTTCACTTACATAAAATTGTAGATGGCACTTTTTAAAACAAACTGACAAAATGGTGTACATACATACATGGTTGTATCCCTTGTATTGGATTGGTTTATATAGACAAAGATTTGCTAAGTTTTAATAGATAATCTGAGCTGTACTTGTTTGTAAATGGAACGGCTCATCATGTTTGGAGAGTTTGAGGTGGTTTTGCTGGCGTGCTGGGCTGGTTTGATCGTGGTTAGGTGTCTCTAATGGCAGGTTTTCAGCCCATCTCGCAGCCGATACATGCTCATGTTGCCGTCTTTGTTTGTCTCTGCTTTTAGCTTCTAATAAGGTTTGCGTTCCATTCTTATCTGATTTATACGCACACAAAGCAGCAGACACTACACAAATGACCTTTCACAGAGGTCCTGAGAGGGCCACGGACACACACAGACACAGAGCGCTGGACACTAAAGGAATAATCTCAGGTCCCAGTGGACAGACAGCCACACACACTCTGAGGACAGTGAGTAATGGAATAGCAGCTTTTAACACAGCTTGGTGGTAACTATAACCGTGTGTAATGCAGTGAAATATGATACACGATTACTGGACCAGAGTCCCCCTGTTTATACCTAATCTGATGCTTCTCTCGCTCACACTCCCAAAGGTGATTAATGGATGCATTCGCACAGTGACCTCTGCAGGTTGTTGCAGGACAGTAACGACAGACTGATGGTCCAGGCCTAGGTTCGTGTATTGCGTTGAGTTGTCACTGTGTCTTTCTTTTCCTGATCATATGCATGTAACTTAAGACACTGGTTTTGTGTGATTGCTGATTACTAAATGGTGTTGTGAATTCTGCCGATTGAGATATGTCAAGGTAATGTTATTTAGCTGACTAACATGGATAAGGTTTTGTCAAAATTGTGACAGTCGCTTTTAATAGTCTCACATTTGCGGTATTGTGCACATATGTCAGTTTCCAATAGAGATGTGTGTGTGTGTATTTGCATTTATATCCTTCATAAAGTTGAACTTGTTGTTTCCTTTTCAGTTGTTGCAAATTTAAAAAAACACCATGTTGCATATTAGTTTATTTTTAATGAATTTGCCTGGGCAATGCTATGTTTTGCTTTTACTGGTTTCACTCGTTTAATGCTTTCACTTTTACATCTCTTATTTTTTAAGCCTTTATGTTCCATTGTTAAAGTCTGCTATTCTCTTTCATTTGATATGATGAGCTTCACATCCTTTATTTCCTTCCTCTCTTTCTTCCTTCCTTCCTTCTCTTCACTTCTCCATCCAGCTCTGTCTCTCTCTGGAGGCTCTCTGTCATTGTCCAGGTATGGGATTTAGACCTTCTCCCTCACTCTTTATCTTCTTGCTTTCTTTCTCTACTCATCCTCAGACCTCGTTCTGTCTTGGCTCTGATGAGGTTAACATCCTTTCCTTTTTACTGATCCCTTGGTCCTCCTCCCCTTCCTGTCCCCTCTTCAGAGATCCTTTCTTATACCCACAATCCATTGCAGCCAGCCCCTAGCACTAATTCCAACTCAGCCCCTTGCTGCTAGAGACTCTGTAAATGATGATGCTTCAAGCCCTGTTTGAGCGTAATTCATGTGTGCATTTTTTGTGCGGGTTCGTGAGAAAAAACAAACAAGTAGGAATGGCACACGCTGATGGTAAAGTCGTCCGGTGCACCTCAGGGCTCCATCCTGTTCTGCTAATTTACAGACTCCATGACCAAACACAAACATTCACCTTACTTTTGTGAGTCCCTCTGGAGCTCACCTCATTGTGGAGGGTCTTGCTTCTGTAGAGCCCTGCTCTGCTAATGCAGAAGGGTGAATGGTTAGCCGAAACCAACGTGGGCTCTGATTTCTGTCAGGCTGAAAGACTTCAGTCATCACTTTCTTACATGTCTTCCTTGAAAGGATGCTACTGTGGGATATACACTAACATATACGAATGAACAGAATAGAACGGAAGGAATATAATATCAGTTAATAGATTTACCCTCATCAGACACTTTGTGTGTTTCCAGTCTCATCAGACAGTTGTCTCCTTCAGGTATTGTGCTATTTGACACATCATTAATCATTTCTTTCACCGGGAACTGATCTGTTACACGCTGCTGCTTTGTAGTGCCGCACTTTCATAGGAATCCACTTCCAACGCATCTCTTACAATCATATGTGCATTGATCCTGCAGGTTGCCCTTTCGGATTTCAGGTTGCCCATTTTCGGATCTCTGTCAAAGCTCTACATGTGAGTACAGCATACAAACACACACACTACCTCATACCCAAGGGGCTCGTAATACATGCAGGGCCTCACATCCCCTCTTAACCCACAACAAAGGCCCCCTCAGTGGCCTCTCAATAACACTGACGCCTGTATGGGGAATACTTCACCAACAAAAGACATGGATACAAAGAAGACGACAAGAAGATGAGGAGATATGTGTTAAATGGAGAAATGGACAGAGCTTGACATTGTGAGAGACGCCAGAGGAGTGACGGAGGGAGGAATGAGTGGATGTGATACAGTTACGAGAGCAGTGTGTCTGGCCGGTGACCCAGCCAGTTCTGGTGTATCTGGTGTCCAGACTGTTGCTGTCTGAGGCTGGTGACATTTCTCTGTAGTGGAGCACTTGAGAGGAACAGATCTACCTGTTAGAATTACAGGGGCCAAGTAGCACTGATTGGTAATGTGGCTAACATAACAGTGTAATTGTTGTTATTGCTTTGATGTTGATAAAACACTGTGCTGTTTGTTCTGAATTAGACTACTTAGAAGACATCCATGAATGGGTGTCTACTATAAAACCTGCACCTGACTTCTAAGAGATACCGGTCTTTACTCCAAGGCTAGTCAGCATTGGGTTGAAAGCTAGTCAGCGTTGGGGTTCAAAGTTGACATAGCTGTGCTGTTAGCTGCTAGTATGCTTTTCGGCACAAGATTTAGTCTAAATCTGATCTGTAGTTAACTTATTAACACCTCAAGATCTTTTGTACCTCAGTGGATCTGAAATGTGTTGGATGCATTGGAGTCACCTTTTAAGGTCAAACTCCCAAACGTGACCGTTCTCTAATTAATCTGTTATCTCCCCTTTTCATATGACTCTCATGAACACAAATCTAACCATTGCTTGACTAATTTTACAGATTGTTTAGATCATGTTTTTTCAGGTTTTTTTTTTAATTGTATTTTATTTTTTGTTTTACTCGTACCTGCTGCTATAAGCTAGAGTAAGTACTTCATCCTTCATGTTTGCAAAGAACACACTGCCTTAAAAAGTTGAAAAGATTGTATCTCTCATGGATATTTCTAAAGTTCAGTCATCAGCATCTACAGTATGTTAGCTTCTGTGTGAGAGCTGCCTCTCTGATCTCCATCTATGGCCTCTGTCTGTTGCTGTGAGTGTGTGTGTGTGTGTGTGTGTTTGGGACTCAAGAAAATAATAAAAGCCAGACTCTGGGTTATTAACGCGACTCTGCCTTACAGAAACGTTGAAAAATTATGCTCACTGAGCCTGTTGATAAACAGGCAGATACAATATCACAGCATCTCTGCAGATGAAGCACAATCAGAACTAATATAAATGCCTGAACAGAAATGCTTGAGGCACTTGGCTTGAACACAGTCTATATGACTGGATTTGACTTGCTCATTTTTATTATGTGTAATTTAAGACCAGGTTAACCTCATATTAGCATCTCGCATGTGTGTTCTTTAGTTTTTTTCCGGCAATATGTAAAGCTTTTATTTTCTTTGTTTCCATGAAACACAAAACCATGCAGGAGCAAAGGTCGTGTCGAGCACTGCCATTGTGCTCAACCACGGCTCTGCGGGCCTGTCTGGGTCGGATCACTCATCAGAGCAGAACCATAACGCCTAGGGGTGAAGTTTTAACCAGACACACTGCTCTGTAATTCCCCCCATTAAGAGTGCGTGTGTGAGAAAGACTAAGAGATGCTGACTCAACAGAGCTGATTACAGGCCTGCTTGTGTTGTTATGCAGCCACAGTGTAAACATCAGCGGAACGGCATGATGTTTTTGTCATCAGGGGTCAGACTTTATTATGAGATGTGCACTCATTTGCTATTAGCATGGAGCCACGGTGTGTGTTTGTGTGCTGGAAAGGTGATGGGTTCATATGCGCTAACACGTGTCGTGACATCGTCAGCGCACACAAATGACCCCTCTGCATTGTTTGTAAGTGTGGTCTTCATGAGAGTAACACAATTTCTGACATACTGCTTCATCAGCATTCTTTGTGAGAACCACAATGACGGCTCCTATACATCTTCATTAGACAGCGTAGAGGCACTTTATAAAGGCAAAATTAAACCTTCTGTCTTCATTTATATGTTGTTCCAAAATCATATGACTTACTTTCTTCCACAGAACACAAAACAGAGAATTTTTGACATTTGCTTTGTTTCGCGTACAACAAAAGCATAAAGTGACTCAAATGTTCATTGTTATTTGTTCATTGTTACTTTCTCCTGTAGCCCACAAATCACAGTGTCTTAGGTTCTGGTCGCAACTGAAAGTGATGTACTGAGTTTATACATCCACAAATAAGATTAGCATGTGTTTATTGGGTTCTGTCTGTTGGCATCGTTGAGCTGTGTGCTTCTGATGGAAGTTTAAAACTAACAAATCTTTTTCATTTCTTGAGGAATGAAGGTTTATTCGACTCAGTGCAGCCTCAGGCAAGTGCTCGAAAAAGTTAATTTCATTTTGTCTACCTACCTTGTGACTACAAGAAGGTGTTATGAGAGGTGTGTGTGTTGAGCGTGTATTAGCTATAACTTGGTTATTGAAATGATTAATATGAGCATTGTCCAGCTGCAGCCTCTCCTCTCTGTCATCTATTTTCTTCATCCTCTATTGCCCTCCTCTTTCTTGTTTTTCTCTCTCCTGATGTCCTCAACTCTGTTGCTCTGTCTCTCGCCCTGACTGTGAGCTGTATATTTACTCTGTGAAATTGGAGCGTTGCACTGAAACCATACTGTGAAATATACTGCCTGTGTTTATGTTCACTCTTCCATGACTGTGCTTGTGTGTATGTTCCTTGCTTATGTACATTCTCTTAGATTGCAGTAAAACAGGGTATGCAAACCATGTAATGTAACTAAATTTGTAGCTATTTCAGAAGAGCGTGTGAGTGGTGCCTGCCAGTTTAAAACTAGGGTGTTGCCAGGTTGGGCTATACGATTGCTTAGCTCTTCTGAGAGGCTTCAGTGCATTGCTTTGCAGTTGTTAGGGTGCTAGCATCTCCGTACTGCCAAACATCTCCTTTTGTGTTCCACAGAAGAAAAATGATGATAGGTAACCATGTGAGAGCATCATGGCCTGCTTCTTAAATGTTCAGTTGATTGGCCATCATTTGAAAACACAGTAAAAACAGTAGTGCTTTTGCAAGCATGCACTTTTCCATCTCTTATTGTGCTTCATGTTTAAAGATTAATAAGAATTTCAGTACAAAAGCCTGATAACCTAAAACGTCCTTAAACTTACCATAAACCTTACCAGATTACCAAACTTACCAAATGCCTTATGATGATGCCTTAAAACACTTGCATGTGGAATTGTGTACTGCTGGATGCTGCTGGAAAGTAGGGATCACTTTTTGTGTTATGAAGAAATTCACTATTTATGGCACTCTGCACTTTATTGGAATGTAATGGAAGACACTGTGAACTTAGTTTCACTGTATTTGATTTAACTCTGCATGCTGACTCAGCATATCTCCCAGCTTGATTTATTTTTGCACAAACACACACACACACGCAGATGTGTTTGTTGCCTCACGTTCCTCAGGCAACATGCGCTGATGGGCCAGTGGTCCCGCTGAATCTCAAACATGAACAAACACACG
>JAZGTJ010013325.1:0-15089 GCA_036877575.1 Botia almorhae
CTCTTATTGTAACCGAAGTTGCTTCCTTTCCTCATTTGTAAGTCGCTTTGGATAAAAGCGTCAGCTAAATGACTAAATGTAAATGTAAATGTAAATGTAAATAAGGGTTAATAAAAGTCCTACAAGACTCATTTGAATGTCATTTGAAGTTATAAATTACACATTAAGAAATACATTTTTAATTAGAAAACATAAACAAAGTTTGTTGACAGACATATAGTACAATGAAATAAAATAAGAATTGATAAGAATAAGAAATGATCACATTTGTGGTGGGGCAAGTAAAAATTCTGTAAATAATAAATTATATTAAATTACTTAACACATATATTTTTACAGCCGTCTATATTACACATTTAATAAACTCAAGCTATCCTTGAAAGTTAGTTTAACAAAAAGTTATGCGATGTTTAAAAGTTGATGTCACCCACCTGATACTCTGGGGGATGGAGCATCTGTCTGAATGGGTTTACCGCACTGGAAATATCCCCTAGCCGAAAAGTCCCCTTCTGAGAACACAAAACCAGCTGTAGCTGAAAACCTAATCAGAAACCAGTACATTCATATTCGTCTATGCCTTGAATCAGACAGTGCACATATGTACACTCAGAAGGACATGCCACAGCCATTCAACCTTGAAATGGTAATGATGACATCAATACACACAGTAATCTGTGGAATAAATGAATATAAAATCAATATAACTTTTTTTATACCTGTCTGCAGCACGGCAACAGAGTGTTGCTATTGGGTGGTGGTGGGTGGACAACTTGCCTGGGCCTCTGGGAGGTGGAAAAGCTGAAGGAAGATGCTGTCTACAGTTGTACGGAGGTGAGGATCCACATTAGGTGAGAGCTGTGTTAGGAATTCGACAGCCCCTACGTTCCGTAGCATTTGTGCTCCAGTTGGGTGCTTCAACATGCCATGGAAACCAAAATTAGACACTGCCTGAAACATGCCACCTAGCAGAATAATCTGTCTGTTTCTTTCTAACATCTCTTTGTGTGCGTTTAAAAATCTGATTTGTAATAAAAAGTGCTCCTGAACAGAAGCCCATCGAAACATTGTTCCCTGTCATTAGCATGTCACTTATTGAACCGAAACAGTCAAAATTATTTTAGAAACATTATGCTAACTTGGACAGTGTACCGATCAACTCCAGAACCTCCTCTTGCATTGGAATCTTAGGGAAATTGAACCATTTAAGGTGTAAAACAAATAACATCCTTTTCTGAACAAGATCAGATGTTTGCTTCTGATATTTTTAAGGGCATTAACTCTGATTTCAGTTAAGGAATGTCTTTATGGGTAAAAGTCATGTAAAAATAAAGTACAGTATACTGAAAAAATGTACAAACTTTGTAGCAAAATGAAAACCAACAATGTATCTGACGTCAAATATGACATTTGCTGATTTGCATTTATTTTTTTATAATGTTACATCACAGAAATTGCATTTAACAATGTACGTAAAGTTGCAATTAACAATCAAATTTATTTGCAAATACCATTTGGTTTACTAACTATTGTTAGTATTGGACATATCGGGTTTTACACTTTTTTTCTCCTTTTTTTCTTCTTTTGTCTGGTATTAATATTCATAATCATTAGAGCAGCGCAATACTAATCAAAATGAGATGGAATACACATTTGTCCTCTGTCACTTACCCCCTTTTAATGCATGGACCATTTTCAAATAAAGAGATTTGTGCCTGCCCAACTATCTATCAAAATCTAGACGCATTTAATTATCACATTTGAGGATCCCACTGTGTTGTCATATGTCACCAACCAAAGTGTGAAAATGTTAGTCACCGAATAAATACCACCTGCAAAATCATATGCACAGACTTGGAGTCTTTGCAGACCAGTTATTATGGCTAATCATTGATGTTTGGTAGAAGATTAACTTGCTGCCAAGACTACCAGAATATAATACGAAATAAAGATGTCTCAAAAATGCCGCGTGTACAATAATCACATTCGAAAATAGATTACTATACTCATCTCACTGTAGCGGGATTTACTTTTATTGTGTGTAAACAATGTAGCTGATAATGGTATCAGTGTTGTAATAAACAATGACATTTCTAGCTGGTAGAAAGATTCACAGTACAAATGCCACCCAAAAAAATCAATAAAGGGTATCTTATAGGTCATCTCAAGTTCTCCAAAAACCCATATTGTTCTCCCAAACAATGATGCATGATATGAACTCGCAAACTGAAACAGGCCTTTTTCCTTAATCTTAAAAGTTTTAGCACCATGGCAAGAAAACATTTGAATACTCAGGAGCACATGATGAAATACGTTGCTGGAGGACATTGAGGTTTTAGCCAGAAAGTTAAAAATAGGTTCTAGATAGAGGTACTTTGTAAGTTCGAGTAAAAGCTTACAATGTAATAAAAAAACATTTAAATCCAACAGAATCTATTTAAAATCTGTAAAGATAAACAGAATGTTTTAGGATATTAAAAATGCAAAACGAAGAAACGTTATTACACACCAGCCATTTTAAAAAATCTGAAATTCATCTTCATTTTAAAATTTTCACTAAAATCTTTATGCTGATAATATGATTTGTAAATAAAACATTGTGTATTAAAAAATAAAAAATGAGGCACTATCACTATAGTGATTTTGAAGTTCTCAATCAGTGTGCAATAAAAACAAGTTTTTACAGACTTTTACAGTCCAAAACTAAAACTGGATATGGATGTATCTGTTCGTCTCTCATCACGAGATAAGTTTTTCCCTGTCTGTTATCAGGTTTATATCAGAACTAAGGTTTCGAATGCAGCAAATTAAATATGGTTCAAACGCTTAAACATTCACCATGTGCCACCATGATAGACCCTGCTGGTAATCAGGCCAGATCTGAGATCAGTCATTCAAAGCATTCCAGCCTGCGGAAACAGACTGCACCTTCAGATGAATGTGTCCTGAGTTCAGTATGATTCATCACCTTCACTGGCACACCAAAACTTCACCGTCAAAATCAGTGTCAAAATTCTATCGGTCTAAAACACCACCGTGCTGTGGTCTCCTCTCTGACCAGTTGATATGGCTCTCAGCACATCCCTGACCTAAAGACCTTTAGACTGATTTCCTGTTTTATTTTCCACATGACTGTCTTTTTCTGATATGTGAAACTGCGAAATGGAAGAGAATCGCTGGGTTTCCTGCTGTGAGATAAAGTGCCTGGCTGATGAACCAGATCTATCTTTCTGGCTCACACGCACTCATTCTCTGACCTATCATGAATGTTCTGCATAAAGAGTCCAATATAAACCATAACCCAAACATAGACCTTGTAATAATGTAATATTGTAACGACTAAGGTCAACACTATTTCCTGCTTAGTTATTTTTAAAGCCATTGGATTCTCTATAAGTCAGTTCACTTTGATGTAGGCCCTTTGGACAGTATGGATATTGTTGACAGTATGAATATTGGATTTTCTATTTTACATGTTTCTCAATTAATATAATATTTTTACTACAAATTATAAGCAGGACATTTTAGTAAAAACATGAATTGAAAAAAATATTTTCAGGTATGTTGCCTTTTGGCTTTAATGACAGAATAAGAAGAATAAGAGTGTTCCTAAAAGAATGCAGGCAAGGAAATTACATTATGTACAATGATGTTAACATAGTCAATTTCATGATTTAATAAGTGTTTTAAACATTTTTTAAGGCTTGAATTTGAATCCTTCATAATTACATGTACACACACACACACACACACACACACACACATATATATAAGCACAATAATTATATAAATAGAAGGTCAATTTATCAGCATGCACGTACACATTAGAGAACTGTATTAAGTTACTTTTGTACATTGTAAAGACAACTGATACAAAGTGGGATCCATACCACAGTTTTTCAAACCACGTTAACACCCAAATGACCCGAAAAGGTAAGCCCAGTTAATGCACAACAAGTATGTTTTACATATTTAAGTAAATATTGATGGCGTTTTCTGTGCGCTCTGTGCATACGCTAATTGCATTCAGCTCAGACCTTACTACAGCTGACTCATTACATTCCGTGCGGCTCCAGCTGTTTCTGGTGTAATTAATGCAAACTCTCTCAGACTCTTTAAGGACTTTCTATGTGAAGCGAGCAGACTTTTGAAGGACTAGCTCACAGATCGCCTTTCTTGCATATTAATGCGGCGGGAGCACGCGCTTGTCTGCTTGAAAGAAAAGAGAGCGCGCGCTAAAGAGATAAACATGATCAATCCAATAAATGATCCTGGACCGGAGAGTATGAGCCGCTGTATCCAAGTAATTTCAGACAACACAACCCCAAGTGGTCCCACTGGTACCATCACTGTCTGGCATGGCTGTAATACACGTCTTCCGCTCTACTGCAAGTGTTGAAGATATTAGGGTGGGCACCGAGGGACCTCTGACAACAACCCCCCCTTAGCGAAAACAGTCAGGCTGAAGGACTAAATCAATGTGAGGCATGCTGCAGACATATTGAGCAAATAATTTCTGGCTCATGCAGCTTTCATACAAAATAGGAAAAATCACACAAGGTGATAAATAGTTTTAGAGGTCTTAAAAGCCATAAAGGTGAATATGGCTGTGCATGGTATTTCTAGAGATGGACAATGTGTTATTCTGCGTCGTCCTTCTTTCAGAATATTTTACAAACCCTTTACAGCTGCATGGCACATGTTGTTTTTTTAAACTCAGTAGCTAGTTTTAATATGCATCATGCTACATAAAGGTTAACCCTAACCTTTATGAAAAAATAAGATTTTACTTTCTGTAAAGATTCTGATTGTCTTCTAAGTAAAACCTCAGAGAACTCAGAGAACCCAGGTTCTCTTCTTCTATCTGAATATAATGTGGTTCAGCTTGATAAGCCCTAATAAGGGCATGTAATTAGATTCTTTGCATAGAGGTTGTCTCTGCACAAAGAGCTAAGGCAGGTTCACCACAGCATTTTATTAACTTGACAGTTTAACTTTAAGGGTAAAAACAATATCTCGCAGTGTGTGGCTCAAATTAGCCCAAAAGCAGTAAACACAATTACCCACTTTAAAGCAGTACTGACACTAATGAGGCCACCAATGAATTACTTTAAAGTTCATGTTTTATCTTTAATAACAATGCAACACAAAAAAGGTAACCTGACAAAATCTTCAAAAATCATTTGATGTACTCAAACAAGCATAAATATATTTTAAAAACTGTATGTTTGTGTGGGTCTGTTTTCTGTTTTTTCTACTCAAAACACGTTGATACAATTTTGCAAATTTGAATTTTGCAAAACCTGATGATTCATATTACGCCATGATTTGACAATGCTGCAAAAAGAATAAGGATCTGATCTTTTAACATGGTCAAAGTCAAGCATTTGCTTTTCTGATGTTTGTGCTAGAAATCATTTTATAGCATAATATTTAAAAATGATCTGAAGTTTTAAAGTAACAACCTTTGTCAAAGTCAGATTACTAAGTGAACATGTTTATTTTGCAAAGCAATTTATTTGAGGATAAAACACCTATTTAGAACTTGTTTGCCACCTAACATGAAGCATATTTATATAGGTTATAATAAATAATGTAATATAGACCTATTAGAGAAATTAAAGCTAGAAATCACACTGGGAATTTGTCAGGCCATATTATATACAGGTCTTGAATAAAATATCAAAATGAAAAGAAGAATTCTTAACCATCTAAGGAGGAGGTGCAACCAGAAGTAAAAAAGGTGAAAAATAAAGCTGCAACACTTAAAATTGGAAATTTTTGCAGTTAAAAGTTTATGTTTGTCTGTCTTTATGGCCTTCTAATTTATTACAATATTTGTTGGCCTAAACATTGGTTTGATATTTTGGTGTTTCTTCATTTTTCTCTGTTTAGATTTCATTTAAAAGCATATATGCTGTTTAATTTGAATGTTTTATGTAACAGCCTAGTCTATAGTGGGCTGGTTGTCACATGATGGAAATGTTCAATAGCTGTTTTGTTGTCATAACTGTATGGTTTGAACGATATTTAAAGATATGTGCTTATACAGAAATTAACTTTGAAAAAACCTGTAATGAACAATAACCATGAAGTAAAAATTAATGGTCTCTCATACCACAATTATGTTTTCATTTGCATAACAAACATCTCTAGGAATAAATATTGTTGCAGGACTCGTCCACTAAACGTGCATGGATGTATGCAAATGAATAATTTAACAGGCATGTAAACATTTATGTTCCAGTGCCTTCCACAGAAGATATATAAATATATTTTTATTATTTTGTTTTGATTGCTATCAGGATATAAAGAGACATTCAACCAGCATTACAAAAAAATATCTGGAAAAGATCGCCTGTCTGCCTCCTGTCTCTTCCTCTTATCCTTTCACCGTCTTTTCCCATAATGCAACAGCCAACAAAGGAAGTGGGAGAGGAAGAGACTGTAGCCAAAGTGGCTAGTTAGCACAAAAAGAGGAAGAAGCAATTGAGAATTTGTGAAACTTTAAGAAATGTGTAGCTCATTAAACGGACTAATACAGATGAGGAGAAAACAGTGTAGGTCTTTTACGTGCGCAGATCATGAATTATGTCTTTATATGTAGTGAAATGGCTCTTGTTCGTGCAAAGTTAGCTCACTATTATTAGTAAGCTGATGCTAAATGTCAAACGCGTCGTCGGATTTAGTGGTTAATTCCACCCAGATCACATTCCCGTGTTTTAAACAACACGGGAATTCAGATCAGTTTAAAGTGGTAAGTAACCTGTAACCTGCTGTTTATATTGTATTTTTACAATGTCTGTTTGTCGGACTCAATGAGGGGCCGTAGCATGCTAGCTAGGTTAGCACACTCTAAGGCCTGTTTATTTTGCGAGGAAAAGTTATAAAGTTAGATGTGACAGTCGTATTTTTAAATTATTAATTATTTTTAATAATTCGCTCAACACGAATTCAACACGATACTTTATCATTTTAGTGCGGACTCTATAGATAGTGAGCTAGCTACTTTTGTTGGCTCATAACTAAAGATGCTGTTGTTGACGAAGCCCGTGTCCGTTTTGATATTTATTTTAAAAGCAGATTTTAGAATCAACCAATTTATTTTGGTCTTTTTCCGGAGAGCCTAAACCTCATTGTTTACGTTACCAATTTATTGTGGTGAATTCCAGAACAAACATCCAATGTCAGATTTTAAGGTTTCATAAAATACGATTTAATAGCTTAAACTGTCACAAATATATTGTTACGCAGGATTTAGAAATATTTGAAATGTTTAAAACTTGTATGGACCTTGCAAGTTGCAGCTTGTCTTGTCATTAAATAAATATATTTGTAAATATAAGCATAATTTATGAATACATAAATATCAGCATTTTTATGTGCACCTGACGTGTAAATTAGATACATACACTTTTTGTATGTACTTAGTGAAATGTTTTTGAATGTGTTGTAAAGGATTCTAAAGCAACATGGTTTAATGATCAGTTCAGTTTTTAAAATCTCTTTTTTTTCCAGATGACGAAGGCTTTGGTGTTTACATGATTGACGCTTCCCAGTCACATGGCAGGACTGTGTGGTTAGCAACCATCGGTCAGCATATAGGACCATCTCATGCCTTCAGCTGATTGGGTGTATAAGGATGAAGAAGATCAGTCTCAAGACCATCAGAAAATCACTTAACATAAAGGGTAAAGAAGATGGGGATTTTGTCATGCTCCAGCAGCCATCTTTAGCAGCTGAGTTCACAAAGGACGACTCCGTTTTCGGAGGTTGTTACACCAAAGGGCTGGTGGGTTGTGATCTTAATGTGGAGGATGAGAAGTGTCACAAGAACAGATCCAAGAGTGAGAGTCTTATGGGCACTCTTAAAAGAAGGCTGTCTGTTAAACAGAAAGCTAAGGTGAAAGGAGGCTCTGCCGCAGTGGGCTCTGGAGATGATGACGACAACTTCTCTTCCTCGTCAGTCCCGATAAGCTTTAATGAGGTCAAAGCCCAGCGGCCCTTAAGATCCTCGTCCCTTCGAAGCCATCATTACAGCCCTTCTCCATGGCCCTTCCGACCCATGGGTTCAGAGGAAGCTTGCATCAAGATGGAGGTGAAGGTAAAAGCCATGGTCCACTCTCCCAGCCCTAGCCCCTCCCTCAATGGCATCAGAAAGGAGTTCCATGACATCCAACTAGAAGGTCTGTTCCAAGATCAGAGTGAATCTCTAAAGGACATGGAGACTCAAAATGGCAACTTGCGTTTCAACATTGAGGATCATGTGCCTATTGGACTCACGCCTCAGGACTACATCCAGTACACAATGCCTTTAAATGAGGGAATGTATCCAGATTTATCCCAGTCTTTCTGCTTGGATGGCCCCTCGCCTATGGAAGTGGTAGATCAGGATGAATCTGACTCGCTGCACGTGGACCAGGGTCAAGATGACCAAGATCTCATGCCACCAGACATTCTTATAGACCAATCAGTGAACGGACACCTACCTGGTATGCCAGCAATGGTCCTGTCTAATTCCAGAGCCGATACACCTGTATTTTCTCCCTCCCTGTCACCTCTTTCTACCATTGATATTCCAAGAACCCTCTCTGGGTTCAGTGGTGCAGATGTTGTTGAGAGAGTGAGACACCACTTGAACTTTGACCCCAATTCTGCTCCTGGTGTTAGCCGGGTGTATGATTCGTTCCAAAGCAGTGGACCCATGGTTGTAACAAGCCTTACAGAAGAACTTAAAAAACTGGCCAAGCAGGGTTGGTACTGGGGACCGATAACTCGATGGGAAGCTGAGGAGAAGCTGATCAACCTGCCAGATGGTTCATTTTTGGTGAGGGACAGCTCAGATGATCGCTATCTCCTCAGCTTGAGCTTTCGCTCACAGGGAAAGACTCTCCATACCAGGATCGAACACTCAAATGGCAGGTTCAGTTTTTATGAGCAGCCCGATATTGAAGGTCACACTTCCATAGTAGATCTTATTGAGCTTTCTATTAAAGACTCTGAAAACGGTGCATTCTGTTATTCCAGATCTCGTCAGCCGGGGTCTGTCATGTATCCTGTTCGGTTGACCAATCCCGTCTCTCGGTTCATGCAAGTCCGTTCGCTGCAATACCTTTGCCGATTCGTTATTCGACAATACACACGAATAGACCTGATTCAGAAACTGCCTTTACCAAACAAAATGAAAGATTACTTGCAGGAGAAGCACTACTGAACACATTGTAGTGGGATACAGTAGTAAGTTGCACTTTTTGTTGAGTGATATATTCTTAAAACAGTTTACATTTTTGGTGGTAAAGTAATCAGGTTCATAGGCTGGATTGGTGTCATTAGCATAGGTTGTCTGATCTGATCTTCCAACCAAATCGAGTGTTACATTTGTTGTTGCTCAGATTTAGTGATTTTTATGTACCACAAGACCTGTGGGAAGCCAGGCTTGAGGCACCATCTCTTATAAACTTGATTGGGATGGTATGGCAAATAAACACGTAGGGAAACTGATTATATGAATATGTATTGCATTAATGCTAATACTGTTATCAATTTTTGGATTCAAAAATTGGTCTTTACATTGATGTGAATCATCTGTCAATCATATTGCTGTTTCTTTAGGCTTACGAGGAATTTGCGTTTAAACTGAAATATCTGCATTTGGTTGTTCTGAGCTGTATTGGGGGAATATGATGTCAGCCAAATTTTTGGCAGGTTTTGATAGTTTCCTCCAAATATTGGTACATTAAATTTTTAAAGAAGAATAAGTATTTATTCAAGATTAATCTTTTACAATTATTAGATGTTTAAAAAAGTCTCTGTTATCATGCGTGTTATTTATTAGTCTTTTGTAGATCTGTGCAACAACAAATTCAGGTAATGAGGCCACAAATCAAGGACTGTGAATCACATGCAAAGAAAATGTTATTGAAAATACATGCCAAGAATCTGTGATCATCTAAAAGGGAGCAGGTAAAGAACAAAGGAGCTTTTTATTTAGCTGTAAGTGTAGTTTATACAGTATTTTGGCAAACATGGCACATTTGAATTGTTTTGTTTTTTTAACATCAAGTGTTTGTTCTGCCATATTCCAGCGCTGGAATGATTGTCACCAGTAATTGTTGCAGAGGTTAATGTTGAAAGATAAAATAAATTCCAGAAAATGCAGGACTTGTTTGTGACAGCCCGTCCCAACCTAAAAGCACAGTTTTATAGAGACATTTTACCATACATGGCTTGTAAACTTTTTCTTAATCTGCAAATATCCCAAAGGAATTATGCATTCATAAGCTGTTGAGTGAATATAGATGTTTTTCCTTTGCAGACTGAGAGAAGGCTTTCTCACACTCTGCCCTCAGTAATAGCAGCATGTCAGCCTGTCAGTGTTTCATAAACTTTGCTTTAAGCCAAAAATGTTGCATTCAGACATTTGAGAATTCATACAATGTTTTTTGTTTTTCCTCACACAATTTTTTTCGTTTCCTATCCGCTGAAAGTGTTGCTTTTTGCCTGTGAAGGTTTTAATAGGGCTTTTGATAGGAAGGTCAGTCATCTGAATTCCTTCTCAGATTATTTGAAAGGTAGGTCATGGTTTTTGCGTATTTACCTTCAAAAGCTTTCAAAACTGGATGTGATTTAAATGATGTGTAACTACGTGATGCTGGGATAGATTGACATTCAATGATTTTGCATGTGTGCTAGCTCTGGTTGGCTTTAGACTTCATTGGGATAATTAATGAAAGCTATCGGGAGCTTATAAATGTCTCTTTAGCTGGCATATTGAATGTGCGTGAATCGGTGCCAGAACTTTCTATTTGCGGCTTTCGCACCACACATGGTCTGAAGGCCTTTAAAAAAGCGCCAGTTGGCGTTCACAGAAGCTGTTGAACAATACTGTGTGAAGTATTCGTGAGACACCTTGGGGAGACTTTGAAGGTTAGCTGTCAAATAAACACAGTTTGCCATCTTTAATATTCTGTAGTGAATACATGCACACCGCACTCGTTCCATGAGTCATTGTTTCATTGCTGGTTAGTTTGTTTTATATATGCTTATGAGGGAACAATTTGGGGTAGAAGCTACTCAACGCACCATTGATTCTGAGGTATAAATGCTGTAATGCTATGTGTGTGTTTTGGTACAGAATGTTCTCTTCATATTGGTTTGCTGTATTTGAACTGGCAGAGTTATCCATGTCCCATTAAATGAAGGTTTGGGAGTCAATAGAATGATGTTCTTAGAATCAGTTAGTAGTATCAGAATTACTGTGTGTGAGTGTGAGAGTGAGAGAGTGATTGCCTTGTGCAAGCAACAAGAAAAGAATGTCTTAGGCAAGGCACAAGATTTTTGAACAGTCTTTACCAGAATGAGGAAGTTGACTAATGCAAAAAATGTGAACTGAAGTTTTTTTTTTACCACAATTTACCCTTGTTTATTTAAATGTATTTTTTTTTTGCCCCAGATGTGAGGAACATAATGGCCAAATCACTGAAAATGTTCAGTGTCACGTTTTTTTTATGAAGTTGCCGGGACTCCATCATGTTTAATATTGTTTTCATAACCTTGTATGTATGCTTGTATAGATGTTGTTTGTGCAAATTACTGAAGTATTTAAAAATGACAAGCACTTAACAAGCTTCTGAAATCTCTATTTTTCTGGCCCATGGTCTGTTGTACCTGTGCTGCGAATGAAGGTGAATGTTTACAAGATGTATTTAGTACAGATCAGTTTCTGTTTGTTTAAAATATCTCTTTGTAAACATCTCGGTACAATTTTAGAAAACTTATTTCTTTAATGTGTCATACACATTTGTGCTGCTTTATGATTATGATTGCCTTTTTTAATTACAAAATGGGGGAGATGAAATGTCATCCAGATATAGGCCTGTATTCACAATGATTTTGGTATATTCTTGGGAAAGTCACATGAAAAAATTGCAGTCAATGTTTTCAATTAGTGATTTTGCTCTGAATTCAGTCCTTTTGCCATAAAGGATCTGCTTACTCCAGTTTACATGGTCAGTTTTCCAAAGTCAGTTCTCGTTTGTTGTTAATTTGAATAAAATAACCAATAGTGTTTTCTTGCACATTTGGATACGGTTAAAAACATTTTTGTATCTGCCGGTATAAATTATGAATAAAAAAAACTGTTCAAACATTTGTTCTGTATTTTTCTTTCTAAACTTTATTTCTCAGGAAAATAATGAGTCGTCAGTGCAAATAAATGAAAAGAGATGTCTTGCATAAGCAGGTTTTGTTAGAAATGAGTCAGAAATGATAATGAGTTAGAAATTATAAATGTTTGTTAGAGGTAAAGTAGTTTGGAGGTGGCGGTACAGTTTGGCTTCCTAATGACAAAAACAATGACAATATATATGAGTATCCTTACAGTTCTTGACTGAACTTTAAATGAACAAATATTTATGCTTTCTTTGGGCACGGATGTTTTATTCATGGTGTAAAGTGGTGATAACTTGTCACACTAGGGTGCCACCCTCATAAAATAACATTCTTTTAAACGTACCGAGTGAGTCAAACTTTGTGTGTGAAACGACATTTAGGTTTGTTTTGACACATGGAGATACGCAATTCTGTTCCAGGATGTAATTGGTATTATGGATCTGTCATGTGTATTCACAGCCTCAGTCTGTTTCACCCATTGGTAATGTACATTGTTTATGTAACAACTCTTCTAACCCTGTTTATAAGTATAGAGGAAAGTGGGGTAAGCTGTGCCACTTTGTTCTTAGGTTGATCTTTAGGCAAGGAGGAAAGATGGAGGTCTTTCAGTTGATTAAATTAAGGCAGTGACGGTTTACCTTCTGACACATCATACCTCGCTCCTCCTTTATTGCATATGCTAGTAGGTCAAATTTTGTTGATACTTGGGTCCTGAGTTTAAAACTGATTTAAGTCAAGACATTATTAGATAAACCAAAATGAAATTTAAATGGCTCCATAGATTTGCTAGTGTTATGTCAGATTCATTTAGAGAGAAATTGCTGTTTGGTTTGTTTTTTTACCGAGAGTGTTTCTTTGCCTCCAAAGTCATCAATCAAGTGTCTTATTTCTTAGATTTATGACTTGGCATTGCCATCTGGTCCTCTGCATGAAGTTCCATTTGTCACTAGAAAACAGCAAATGATGAAGACAGTTCAAATTAAGCAGTGAACGTATCTATGGCTTTAAAATGACACGACAGAAGGAACTCCATTGGTCTGCAGCATAATAATAAGGCCATTAAAGGCCTGCTGACACCAGATGTTTTTATTTGTGGGGTAGTAAAGGTTCACTTTGAGGCTAGTCTTTGATCTGATGCCAAAGATCTAACCACTGCTGAAGCAATGGATAATCAGTAAGCATAACTTATTGAGCATTATGAATCAATGAATTAATACCCTTTTACATTTCAGTTTAGTGGCAATGGCCTTTTTGATTTAGAGAATTGCCAGATTATCAGTTCAGTTTGCTCCCATGTCGATATTTATTGCTTTTAAGATGGGTTAAGGAATCACAATAAGATAAACCATGACTCTCAAGATACAATTCACATAGATGTGAATTCACATGATGTGTATATGGATTGTCCAATCGGGATTATATCCCTTTTAGAATCTCTGTAACTATGACAATAGGGATATTCATGAAGATTAAAAAAAACTGGTCTTTGATAAATGTCACCCGTCAGGTAGTCTTACGTAGCCAGGCTTTCAGACTGCCAGCAGAAGATATGGACTCCACTGGATTTTTATTGGCCAAGGAGTGCCCAAAAAGCAGTCTGACTGACATGTAAAACAACCAATCATGGTTTGATTTGTTCAGCATCAGGTTTCAAAGTGGGCCGTTAAAAAATGCAACACGTCTGTACAGTTCAACAAATCAGATGACATTTGAAACAGGGTTTCCAACTTTGTGTGCCTTACACATTAGATGTCCAACAGTCACATGTGTGTGAAGTCTGAGGCTGAGGCTACTCATCACAATGCTAGTGTGCTTAGGGTGGTTGTTAGGGTGTTGCTATGTGCTTGCATTGTTATTGTTAGGGTGTTTGGAGTGTTAATTAAGTGTTCATAGGTGTATTTAGTGTTTATTTGGTTGCTTATGCCAGGTCAAACAGTCTAAATCCAATTCAGTTTTTTAACCTGTTTTAATCTTCCAAGCAAAAATTTTACTTCCAATAAACTAACAGCGCACCTCTTCTCGGCAAGCCTTATGACTGTGTGGAGTGAAGTTTCGGACTCTAAACATAAGAAACAGTGCCTTTAGCAAGCACCACTAATAAACGAATGTTTACCTCCACTCTAGCTGGAAGCAGGCCAGATAGACTCATAGAATATGGCCTTTATTACACCAGTGCTCACATCTGGTACCTGAAGGACAACAGGTGACAAAGGAATAATGAGAGAGTGAGAGAAAACCTCCCGTAGTGTCATCGTGACAATATTCTCTTCCCCCAGCGATCCACGCGTCCTCATGTGGCTGGGAGAACAGGTGGCGCCCATCAGGAAATGGTTGGGGAGAACTCTCTGTAGCCGTATTTCAAGAAGGAGCACCCCACTATTGGTTCTTCAAAATCCAAGCCATACTGTTAGAAGAGGAAGATAAAATCCAAGCAGGTGTTCCTTTGTTGTGTTCGTCTCTGATAGAGTCTCAGGAGCATGTATCTCTGGCATGTGCTCCCTTAGCTACAATCCAAAGAAATTCTTCCTCACCAGACCACTGACGGAAGTCTTGGAATTCTGTGTGGATTTCACAATAAACAACAATCTGTGAAATTCTGTTTTGCAGAAGGGTATGACACTTTTGTAACATGGCGTTTCATCTTCAGACGGCTTCTTCAAAAGTTCTACGTAAATATCTGCTTTTCATGGATTGCATTTGATCCTTAAAAGATTTTGAGTAATTATTGTATTCTAATACCTCATGACAGTGATAAAACCAAGTTCATTAATACAGTACATACCAAGCTAACATGTTTAGGCTGTGAGAACGTTTCTCTAATGTTTCCATTAAGTACCAAAAACATAAAAAATGTTATTTTGAAAGCTCTAAGGACATTCAAAACGTCCATATTTTTAGACATTAAAATGATTAAAATATTA
>JAZGTJ010013326.1:0-15087 GCA_036877575.1 Botia almorhae
ATTTTTAAGAAACAACTAAAAACTCATCTTTTTCGTCTTTTCTTCCGCAACTAATTTACTAACACACCCCACTTCTACTTGGGGACAAAAAAAAAAAAAAAACTTTCTTATACTGTGTTGAAAAAACCTGAGACCTGTCTATAGCACTTATTCACTGTTGTCGCTTATTGTAATCAAAGTTGCTTCCTGTCCTCATTTGTAAGTCGCTTTGGATAAAAGCGTCAGCTAAATGACTAAATGTAAATGTAAATGTAAAAAGCTTTTGATAGTGTAAATTGGAATTTCCTGTATTTAGTACTAGAACAAATTGGATTTAATAAAGACTCAATCAATTGTATCAAAACTATCTAGCAAAACCCTATAGCCAGAATAAAAATGGGAGCCTAACAGAAAGAATAATGTTAGGAAGAGGTACGCGCCAGGGATGCTGCCTATCACCGCTCCTCTTTGCCATATATATTGATTGAGCCATACTATCAATGGAGAGAAACATATAATAAGCCTATTTGCGGACGATATTATGATATACCTAGACAGCCCTAGTACGACTCTTACACAACTGATTCATCTTATAAACAAATTCGGCAAACACTCAGGATACAAAATAAACGTGACCAAAACGCAGATCTTAACCTTTAACTATACCCCACCTATACAAATCAAGAAAATCTATAATTTAAAATGGCGATCAAAAACTATCAAATACCTCGGTGTGACCCTAACAAAACAACAGATCACTCACCTTTATAAAGTAAATTATGATCAGATCCATCTTCAAACTAGTAGAGACATAGAAAGATGGTCCATCCTGCCATTAGATCTGAACCTACCTATCTAGCCTACCTATTAAGATTCCACAAGAAAAGTTCAGAACCTGGGATAAGATGTTCTCTAGGTTTATATGGAATGGTAAAAGACCACGGATAAGATATTGCACACTACAATTAGGAAAAGACAAAGGAGGTATGGCACTCCCTAATTTGAAAGACTATTACTGTGCGGCACAGCTTAGACCAGTGATAAAGTGGTGTGACAGAGGCTATACTGCGAAATGGAAAGACATTGAGAAGACAGTGGCGGGTATCCCAACTCAGTCCTTGATTGGCAATGCTACATTAATGAAGTCAAAACAAGACATAATTAACCCAATAACTTTACACACACTAAATATCTGGTTCGATTTTATCAAACAACACAAATTAGAGAGGGAGTTAAAATTACTGAGTTGGTTCGCATATGATGATGAGTTTAAACCAAGCATTAGTGACCACATTTTCAAGAGCTGGGGTGGGAAAGGACTTACAGCCATGTGTACACTGTTAGAGAATGGGAAGATAATGAGCTTCCAGGAGCTAAAGACAAGCTATGGATTAGAAAATAGGGACCACTTTAGATACTTACAGTTAAGAGATTACTTCATGWAGKAAATACAAATTGTAAAAACTTTAAATGGTGTACTTGATGTAATGACTAAGACGTACAGTGGAACTAATTTTAAGGCAATATCAGTATTGTACCAAAGCCTGAGAGACTCAGAAGCAACTTCCACGCTATATATTAAGGAAAAATGGGAAAGAGAATTAAATGCAAATATTACCCAAGAAGAATGGCAAGATATGTGCGAAACATTACACAACTACAAATTCTAGAATATGGAGAAAGTTTGGAAGGACAAATTTCACCCGATACTTCATTACACCTAAATTGAAGAGTAAAAAAACTGGCTCCCAGCATATATGTTGGCGGTTATGTGGAGAGAAAGAAGCAAACCACACGCACATCTTTTGGAATTGTCATAAACTTAATTCATTCTGGGAAAATGTGCACAATATAATGAAAGATATTTTAGGATATGTAATACCCATGGAATGTAAAGTTATGTACCTTGGAAGTTTGAAAAGTCATGTTCTAGAAGAAGATAGGTATTTAACTAAAATATTACTGGTCACATGTAAGAAAGCAATAACAAGAAATTAGTACAAGGCCAAACCCCCTAATACAAATCAGTGGTTAGAGATCGTGAGAGAGGTCTACATCATGGAGCGAATGACATATCGGCTAAGAATGAAAGAAAATGCCTTTAATAATAAATGGGAGAAATGGATGCAATATGACAGAAATTGATGCTTAAAGGTTGATTGTTTTAAATGCAAGTACTTTACTTTAAATAATAGATACCGGCAACTGTTACTGTTGTTTTGTTTGCTGTATTTCTCCACATCTGTTTAATGCAACAGTGTAATACGGAATTGTGATATGTACTGTTTCTGTTTAAGTGTGGAAAAAAAAACCTTTAATAAAAATGTAAGTAAAAAAAAAAAAGTGCTAAATGTGTTCACCCACAGTTCAGTCATAACTTGGCTCTCTTAAATATTCAGAAGTCACAACTAAATTTCGAAAGTGGGTTTGGTTAAGCTACCATGTTGTGCTTTACCTGTAGCTCAACTGGTAGTGCATTGCATTAACAGTCCAAAGGTTGTGTGTGTGATTCCTAGGGAAATTTTATACCTTGAATACACCATTAGTTGCTTTGTATAAAGCATCTGCCAAATGTATAAACGTAAAGCTGTTCTGTATGAATGGCACTACACTAGACAATGTGTGCAGTTTTCCACCGGAGCAGCTCCAGTTTATTGGTATAAAAAATGTCGTCCACACCAAAAAAATCCTTTCTTTGAACTTACTTATTAATAACACCAGTCCTTGAATCTAACTGAATGACAGGCATTCCAAGAGTGCTGACATAGAGCAGACCAACACCAGGATGCTTTAATGTTTTGTAACAGAGGTCTGAGCATATCTTTGAACTGGCAATGGCAAATCATGAGTCTTATAGGATCCTGAGTCTGTGGTATAAGACATTACTTCCACACACAAGAAGGTTCTTAGGATGCTTTCGGAGGTATTAGAATATTTTAGGACTATTTTTTATGTCACTGTCTCTATAGTTACCCGTGTTAGTCACAGCTATCACAAGAACAGAAAGGGAGTTGACTTCAAGACAATTTAATCTGCTTCTGTAAACTGTTGTATGAACAATTTGTGAGTCATACCTGTTTGTAAATAGAGTTGTCAATACCAAACAATGACAATGTGAATGTGCTTTCCTGCCTGTCTGCCTGCCATGTATAGAAAAAAGCCCCTTTCACACATGCTGTCTTCACTGGTAAATTACTGGCACATTACTGTTAAAAGATCATATGTGAACAGGCCTTTTACAGGGTAAATTAGTCCTGGAAATTAACCAGAGTAAGAACAGTAATTTACCGGTAATTTAAGGTGCTATGTGTAAACGCAGAACAGGATTATCGGTAAACTCACAGAACGCGCTAATGTGAAAGTCTGCTTTGAGTGAATCAGATAATTCTGCCATGGATGGCGTGTTTCCTCACGCCGTTTATAGGAGTCAACTCAGAGATCAAATATGATGACGCTGGATCAAAAGCAACAGCGTGAATGTAAACGTTAGCAACAAAAATGCAGACCGCATGCGTTAAGAAGTCAAACCCCACACAACACCATTTAACGCTCACTCGCGGTTAATGACACCACAGAGTTTACTGGTCTTTTGTTACTCATGTGTGAATGGTACATTACCGGTAAAAAGACAAAATGCCATTACTTGTGTCAACGGTAGGTCTATGAGTGCATGCATGTGTCCTCAATTTCCATTTGAAAACTCATGCATAACCAAACATAAAACCAAACGTAAGCACACTGGTAATTATGTGTGTGAGAGAGATCCTGTATGTGTGAGAATGTGTAAATATTGTGACGAGGCGCACCGGGGCAATCAGCGTCGCCCTGGTTACGGACGCGCCGCACCTGCCCGAGCTCATCATGGGCGGACCGGGCACAGCCGCGGCGCGTCACCCCGCGGCGTTAAGACGCCGCCGCCCTCCGCCCAGAGGAGGAGGAAGACCGAAAGTCAAAGGCAGAGAAAGCTTGGACTGAGCGCAAAGCCTGAGAGTGCCGCCAGCCGGAGTAACGTTGTGTGTCCCCCGCGCCGACTGAGCAGAGCGAGTGGCCGAAAGCCCTCTAACGGAGCCCGCGCCACCGCACACTCCTGCCGCCAGGAGGGACGCAACCCCGAGCACGAGCCGCACCAGCCGCACCAGCACCTGCACCAGCAGCCAGCCCGGCTGCTTCCCCCACGCACTACACGCCCTTGTTGTGTTAATAAATCCACCCTCCGGGGTATTTTTGCACCGCCTATCGTGTCGTGTGATTCCTCACCCGTGACAATATATACTGCACTTATTAAACCTATTAGGCTATTTTACTACATGTTAAAGTTTCAGTGATTTATGTTATACTATAATGTCAAAAATTTGTATGTTGGAGGCTTAACTATACATAGTTACATTTCACCTTTAAATCACTTCATGGTACAAGCCTGGAAGTCATTCCTTAAAACAGCACTAATTCAGTCATCCAAAGTATCTTTAATATAGAAAAATGCAGTGCAATGTTTTATTGCGGTTTATTATCAATTATCAGATTATTTACAGTTCAGTTACAACTTAATACACATGCAGCATGATATTCTACAATAAATAAACAATTTAATTTTAGAGAGATAAATCATAATTTACAATAGTAAAATGTTAACATTCTGGTATTCTCAAAAAACATTGAAAACAACAATGCAATTTTCTATTAAACACTGACAGTCAGATCAGAATACAACCCTTTCACAATTCATTTGACCATTAAGGGAGATTTCTATCACTCTGGCTATGTTTAAATACATACTGGCATACTTTGCTTTCGCTTAGAATACTGTATCCCACAATGCAATGCACTTAACTTGACCCGCCATTTCCAATGTGATGCACAAACAGGAATTAAAAAAGATTTTAAACCTTTGAAGATAAATAGATTTTGCTCTCCAAATTAATCATGCAATATGATAAGGTCATGTGAAAACAGAAGCAGACTACTGTTTGGTATGTTTAGCTTTGCATATTTTTTAAAAATACATATTTTTACACACTAAGAAGTTTTTAGTAAGGCGTAAGCTAGCGTTTCATGGTGAACATAGCCTCTTCATGATAAACAACAAACTGTCCCCTGATTATGACCTCACAGAGTGTGTGGAGTTTCACAAGGCCTGGCTTTTTAGTCATTACCTATTGCCTAACTGCTGGTCTCTGACAACACAGGATGTCCTTCAAGCAAAGGCACATCCAGTTTGGGAATTAAGGTGAGATTAAATAGGTCATTCAAGTTTGATATTCAGCATCATTCCTCCTCATAAATCTCTTTCTTGGCATACAGACAGACAGACACACACACACACACAGCATTGACAAGATTCTAGGTTGTGGCCTGAGCTAAGACCTGTAACCTGGTGAATGTTTAAGTCTGAATGCATATGTTGATGCATTCAGCGAGTGTGGTACTCTGTCTGTTTGTGTTTATGTATATGAATGTATGTGTGGCTTTACTGCGGCCTGCAGGTTTATATTTCCTAAAGCAACAAACCGAATGTGTGTGTGAGTATTCCCCCAGCTAGTCTCACAACCACGCTCCACACCTGTATCCATCTGTGTATGTGTATTTCGTTACTGCCCGCACAGTACAGCAATTCTCTGTCACACGCTCGTACATTTACACAGCTACCTCCTTTTCCTCAAACTGCTCTCCAAGTGGCTGAGCTTCTCGTAGCCCCGGTAGAAGAGCTCTAGTTCGCGGCCTCCCCAGCTTCGCCAGACAGCGAGGCACCAGGCCATGTTTTCTTTACAAAACCCACACACAACAGTGTCTTTTGCAATGAGTGCTGCCTCCATAAGGACCCTGGGAGACAGAAAAGGAGAGACATGAGGTGAGGTGTATAAATGAGCATTTTCGTGAAAATGCTGAAAATAAACTTGAAAATGCTAAGTGCAGACTCTTTATAGAAATATCAGTGGGTCTAATAATGATTATAGAGGCACAGTTAGAGGCACTGAAACTGCCGTTTGTTTGATTAATGAATGTTTATGTTAAGGGCTTACAGGAGTTTGAGAAAGTGACTAGTTTGCGATAAGCATTTCATAAGCTAACTCCAGCAGAAAACTAATTCAAGTTCTGGCTGACAAACCTACAAAAAAAAAAAACACGGGAGATGCTAATTGACTGAATGGATAATACTCATTATTGGTTTTCACTAGCAATATACTGGATCTGTGTAACTTAAAACAGTTCTAAAAAATCTATCTGAATGAGCCCTGTACATTTATGCAAATACATACATGTACATACCTGAAAATTTGTGACAAATTTACTATTGTGAATTTACATGTAATTGCCAGATACAATTGAATTTAGCTTTAAACATCCAATAGGGATTAGATGAAAAGAGACAGAGAAAAATGTATAACAGAGAAAAATGTTGCAGTTTCATCATGCTTGCCTTTTTAACTTTATTTTTCAACTTGCATTAATATACTGGCATATACAATGCATTCAGAAAGTATTTAGACCACTCTCACTTTTCTCAGTTTTGTTCATTTTACAATGTTTACATTTTTTCTCATTAATTTACACTCTGTATCCAATAATGACAAAGTGAAAGGAGAATTTTAGAAATCACATTGGCATAAATATTCAGACCCTTTACAAGACTTGAAATTTAGTTCAGGTACCGTCTCAGTTATGTATGTAACCCTTGTTCCCTGAAGTTGGGAACAGAGACGTTATGTCAATGAACTAAAATATGTGGTCTCGCTTGAGAGCCCTATCACCTTTGAGTAGAAAAAAATGCGCCAATGAACATTGGCCCGAGGAAAGAGCCAATGAGCATTGGGCAAAGGAGTTTCAGGCCGAGTCATGCCTGCCCGGAAGCGGGTATATAAAGCCGGCCATAGCTCACTTTCATTCAGGTTTGTGCTGAGGAGCCAAGATGTGTCCTGGTCAATCAGTGGTGAATCAGGCTTGCAGCAAGGGGGCATAACGTCTCCTTTCCCTCCTTTGGGGACCGAGGGTTACATACGTAACCAGGACATTCCCTGTCAGTCACGTTTGACATTACATCAACAAACTGATGTATGGGGTCCCTGTGGAAAATGCCACAAGCCGTCCAACGTCATGGGCTACGAATACAAGTATGGGCAGGTGAGGTGTGCCTCTGTATGCCCGCTTCCCTGCCTCCATAACCTACCCAGAGGTTGAGATGTTTGTTCCTGTCTCCCCAGGATAAGGCACCTCAGTGCACAGGTCGCCTTCCTCTCTTGGTATAGCCACGAGAAACACTGGGGAAAACTCAGTGGGAAAACTCCCTTTCCTTGGAACGGGCACCGTGAAGACCACACCCTGCTAAATGGAGGTAACGTGTGGAGATGAGGTATAGACTGACAAGGCAGTACTACCTATGGGAAATGTGCAGGTGTGCAGGTCCTACCTACTGGGACAGCTCACTGTCCACAGAGACTCGCAACGGTACAGCAAAAAGCGAAAGACACGGGTTCACCGATAAGGAAACTGTACTTGACTGTAACTTGTGGACAATACACACGTGAGATTACCAAGGGAGAAATTACCTGCCGACTGGTGCTGGAGGAATCACAACGCAGGGTTCACCAGGGGGAAGCCACTCCGAAGGAGAATGCCTATTTCCCCCTATCCCAGGGGGGAGGCAATGCAACAAAAACACAAATCACATTCTCCTGCCCAACACACAGGAGGATATGGGCTCCACCCTGAGATTGTAAAACCTTGCAAAGGTGGTAGGTGTTGTCAAGCCCACCGCTCTGCAAATGTCTGCTAGAGGGGTGCCATGCACCAACACCCCGGAGGAGGCAATACTCCTGGTCAAGTGAGCCTTCACATCGAGGGGGCACAGCACGCCTTGAGAGTGGTACACCAAGTGATGGCAACCACTATCCAGTGGGCCAACCTCTGTTGGAAATGGCCTTTCCTTTCTGCCGAGCTCCGAGCAGACAAAGAGCTGATCAGAGCTTCTGAAGCTCTGAGTACAGTCCATATAAATGCGCAGGGCGCGAACTGGACTGGACTGGACTGGAGTGGCTGGGTCTGCCTCCTCCATGGGCAGTGCTTGCAGGTTCACCACTCGCCCTTGAAGGTATGGTGGGAACCTTGGGCACATAGCCAGGCCTGGGTCTCAAGAATATGTCGGAGTAGGCAGGCCCAAACTCTAGGCATGAATCGCATGAATCGACTGACAATGCCTGCAGGTCCTCAACCCTCTTAATGAAGACGAGTGCGGTCAAGAGCTCTGTCTCAGAGGAAAGACTCTTCGGCTTGACTGACTCAAGCGGCTTGAAGGGACTCCCAGAGAGGGCTATGGAAAGGTCCCAAGAGTGAAAGGGGGGTTCAGTCTCTGGGCACCCAATAAGAACCTGATGACCAGCTCATGCTTTCCTAAATACTTGCTTTCTACTGCTAGGTTATGGGCAGAGACAGCGACCACGTACACCTTCAGGGTGGAAGGGGACAACGTTCCAACCCTTCCTGCAGTAAGGAAAGCACCGAGCTGATTGGGCAAGTGCGGGGGTCTTCTCCATGGGAAAAACACCAGTCAGGGATGAGGCTCCACTACAAGGTGTAAGCCTGCCTGGTGGAAGGAGCCCTTCCTCTGCATCCCATCCAAGAACCATACGTGGAGGTTCCAAAGATCGGGGCGCGGGTGCCAGATAGTGCCCCGTCCCTGAGAAAGAAGGTCCTTCCCCAGGGGAATCTGCCAGGAAGGGGTTGTTGTGAGGAGAACAGCGGGCAGTGGGAGGACTACTGGGAGGCAAACAGGTCCATCTGCACCTCCCAGAATCAATTCCAGATCAGCTGGACTGCCTGGGGATGGAGTCTCCACTCTCCAGGGCTTGACAGCTGCTGTGAGACCGCGTTGGCAACGTGGTTGAGCTCGCCTGGAATGAAGCTAGCGCAAGGTGACCCGAGTCGCTGCTGACTCCAAAGGAGGATATGGCGGGTGAGTTGAGACATGCGATGTGAGCGTAGACTGCCTTGGAGGTTGATGTATGCCTGGACAAACACATGCCTGCCCTGCAGCAACATATGAAACCAGCACAGGGCCAAAAGCACTGCCAACAACTCGATGCAATTGATGTGCCACAGGCACTGAGGTCCTGTCCAGGAGCCCGAAGCCACCTGCCTGTTGCACACAGCACCTCAACCTATCTTGGAGGCATCCGTTGTCACAACAACATGCCAGGACACTTGTTCTATGGGCACCCCGGCATGTAGAAAGGCAATGTCCGACCAAGGGCTAAAGGTTTGATGACAACCACGCGTTGTGTGCCGTGGCGCCATGCCCATTGCAGGACTCTGTCATGTAGCCAGTGCTGCAGCGGTCTCATATGCATCAGGCCGAGCGGTGTGACCCTGGCCGTTGATGCCATATGCCTCAGGAGTTTCTGAAAGTGTTTCAGACCACTGTCTTGACCCTGAACATGTTCAGGCATTGCAGCAGTGACCTCGGGTGCTCGGCGCGCCACCATAGTGACTGAGTCCAGCTTCATACCAAGAAGAGATGCCCTGTGTTGGGGAGAGCTTGCTCTTTTCCCAGTTGACCTGAAGCCCCAGGTGGCTGAGGTGCTGGAGCACCAGGTCCCTGTGTTCACACAACTCCTCTTTGTTGGTGTCCCGCATCTCCACAAGATTTAGCCAGAGATGGCGCTCCTGGACCACCAAGGTGGACATTGTCTGGCGATGAACCTGCAGGATGGCCATGGCAGCAGGGCGGTGGCTGCCTGTCCAAGCCTGTAAACCTATGGCAGCTTGCCATAGCTGTCAACTCTATATATTTATAAACCAATTACAATCTTAGTATCCCAAATTATGTTTCCTAATATACATCTTGGGCCTGAACAATAAAAATAATAAACAATAAAAAAGCTGCTTTGAAAGAATGCAACACTGCTATATAAAGGAAATTAAACTGAATTGAATGACCACCCCGCTAAGATGCACTATGCAGCTTTGTTATCTTTACTAGTAGTCTTTATAAGTATCATAAGAATTTATCACCACATGTGCAAGTGACTCAAATCGGATGTAAAATCCAATTTTCTTGCTGCTTACACGCATGCCAGCATTTGAAAAAATTCTAAATTTAAGAGTTGGCTTTCTTTTAACAGACCTGCTCAGTTATGACGTCAATGTGTAGGCCAGCCCACAAGGCAGTTTCTCAGTGGGTTCCCTCTGGAATTTGGAATGTGTTTTTAGAACGGTAGTTTTTAGTTTGTTAAATAAGGTCTGTAGTGAAGTAAAAAAATTTCAGAGGGAACCCATGGCTCAAAAATGCAAATTGACTTCTGGGCATAAGGAACTTTATTCATAAATTGGCCATCATTTAAACAATTCACAGATTCAGGTCCTTGCATCTTATTTTTGGAAGCAAGATATTTAGTTAAAGTTCAGATAATCACTGTTTTAAATGTATATATTCTTCAATAATAGTAATATATTTAATAATATTGTAGTTTGCAACTTATGTATGCTATATTGCAGGTTGCAGTAAGATGATTTAAGGCAGCTTGACTGTAACTGAACTACTGTAAAATGACCGGATATAGCTGGTATCTAAGATTTATGGTTTGGTAATTGATTACAGAAGGCAATATCCAGCAAGGACTTCATTGGCTAGAGGCAACCAGTGCAGAGGATGTATGACATTTTTTGCTGACATGTGTCTATGTATGTGTGGGGACTGAAGGTGACTGTAATCACGTACCCGCAGTTTGCTTCTCCAGGGGCTGTCAACACAGCTATCACACGACCTCTAAGTGACCCCGACTGCTCCTGAACCTCAATAACCATGATGTCACCTCCACGCCTATAAACACACAAATACATTTTAGTGTATTTGTCTAATCTAGTGATTAGACTGCTGCAGCTATTTAGCATTTCACAGTCTACAACTACCATTACACACATGTTCCCTATGACATAACACAAAACAACAGATTAAACTTTGGCCCTGAGCTCTGTCTGTTGTGTCAGAATGTCAGTTTCCCAGGTGACAAAAAATAAACAGCCTTTATCAGGGTACTCACACCTCTAAATGTGAGTAAAATAAACTTCCATGATTTATTTTCAGTCATACATGATTAGATATTAGTTCTAATTATCTAATGAGTTAAAAAAAAAAAACATGAAAAGCCATTTCTGGCTGATTAAACAGTTTAAAAATGAGCATAACTAGAAAGATTACTTTTCACTATATAAATTGTGACTAGCTAAAAAAAAGAATACAATTAAAAACCAATAAAGTAATAAATAAATAATAATATTTCTGGGTTTTCTAAGACAGTAGGAACCCTGCACTGCAATAACTTAACACTATCAACAATACTGTTTGTCAATTTGTTGTTCCGCATTTCTTTGCACAGGTAACACTTAGAAAATGAAATCTAACCATGTTTATAAGAAGCAGGAAGCTTTATAGAAATCATTGTTTTCTTTGAGCGTCTCAGTCTGGCCTAAGTACAACATGATGCATACCTGTGTGACCTCATTACTCTGTGCTGTCTGGGTTCTAGAGAATAAAGTCTTGTTGAGAATAATTCTGCATTATACACTCTTGATTGAAATTTCCCCAGTGTCATTTGTAAAGTGCACTTCTAATGTAACACTTCACATTCAACTTGACTGCGCCTAGTCTCTTGCCGAATGTTTAATTGATTGTCAAAGTGAATTACTTTGGCAAGACAGGTTTCTTTGTTATTCCCGGAATAACATTCCTATTACCCAATTACAGCTGTTACACCTAAAATCAGAGATCAGTGGTCAACAAATCACAGTCCTTACCCTAAAATTAGAGGGCAGTGATTGGTTGATTGTTGTTCTAGGCCCTAACCCTTAAAGCAGAGGGCAAAATGTTAAAAATACCATTCAGAGAATTTACTGTGTTGCTGTGGAAATACTATAGCTCAGCAGTGGACATTCACTCCCATGAAGGTCCTATGCTGATGATGTAATCAAGTCAGGCTCCCTACGGTCTTGAACTACTTTAAAAGTTTATATTCGAATATTCACAATTTAATATAATAAATGTAATATGTTGTTTTATACATATAATCAATGGCAAAAAGTAATACACAGTGTTTTGTTTGAATTATATGAAATTTGATCCTTACTTATTAGTCTCTTTGTCTCTATCGTCTAATTTCAGATACTTTTTGCTTTTTACAGTCATAATAGCAGAGCTGGTAAATGCTATGGTACGCTAAACGCTTCTATACTTATGTTTCATTAGATAAATCTCATATGTTTGTCAAAGGTTGGCCCATACCTTGGAATCCAGATGGTTCCATTGACAGGTATTATGTTTAAAGCCTTCAGCCGTGGTGGTATGCTTTGGGCAGCTAGTTCTGAATCTGCTCTACTCCTGGATGGTGACGATTCAACTGTTGCCTGCTCATCTAGCAGCCTGTCCATTTCTTCATGGTCTGTGTAGAAAGCCATACTGCTGGAACTTGTCAGGGAGCTGAGAGGTCCTGAACTAGAGCGCTCAATATGAGGAAGACCTCCTTGGCCAGCCTGCTCCAAATCCCCAATCTGATCCAACTGTTCTGAGCTGAACCCTGAGGAAGTCATGGAGCAGTAATCCAATGAGTCCTGCTGGCAAAGAATTTGAGTTCCTGCGCTGTTGCTGTGCGTAACTGTTATTGTTACAAGCTCTTGGCTGGCTAGGAGAGGCTCTTCTATATCAGTAGAAGTGGTCAGGGAAGTCATGACCTCTGTTGGCCTTTGCATGGGGAAAATGTCTCGCAGAGGGTTTATGTCGCTGCAATTGTAGCTGGCGCAAAGCTGGTAGCTAGCGGCGTGATACATCAAAAGTGTGTTGGTGTAGTCATCAATGCACCAGACTACCTCATCGCCCCAGTAACTGGTGGAAGTGGCCATGGAAATTATGCAAGAAGGTGGTAGATATGGGTCCAGGCGGCAAATAGCCTGAAGGGTAAGGCTGTTAATGACAAGCATGCCAGGCCCATTAGTGTACCACACCTCTGACCCAGTGCGCACAGAGACAATGCTTTGCACAGGGTATGGTCGCTGGCGAGGGTCGGAGTCGTCAATGCTGAGGAGACGCTTGTTGATAGTGTGTGAGCAGATGTAGTTTTCCCTCTCCACTGGCATGTCATCTACCAGAGAATAAACAGCCACCAGGCAATCAGACATTCCTGCAAACACCTGTGGGAGAGACTGCAGGAAGAGAAAAAAAGAGAAGACATAACATTGCCCAATCTGAATGGCTGACTTTACGCAATTTTTGGCAGTCAGAATGCACTACATCACCTGCAAACAAAGATATTGGGTTGATACAATGAGCACTTTTGAGATCAAATATTGGGATCAAATATCTGGAACAGAGTTTTGACTAAAGCCCCTCAGTAGGATGGAACATTAGTTATTTTCCAGCAAAACTGCAGATGCTGCTTTGTTGCTAGAATGTCTTTTACTGCAATCTTTAAAGCAATCTTTTACAGTCTAACTGGTGGTTCTTGGCCAGAATAAGCTGCAATGTGGACCAGACGAAGTCGAATGTCTTGGTTGATTTCCTAAAACGTGTAAACACTGTGGGTCTGTGGTACTTTCAAAATGCTATCTTTGTTTGAGAAGCTACACATGTCAAGTTTTGGCTCTCAAGTTTTTGAGACTGCTTGTATTAAGCTGTTCTAATATTTTTCATAATTTCGCTTGGCGCCGCAGTGGCACAGCAATTTAACACTTTTATTTAGGACAATATTAGTTTACCATATGTATTAGTAAAATGTATGTCTGCAGGTGTCAAGAGAGTTAATCTAGTGAACAAAAAACATCAGATGATAAATGAGTGGCAAAACATAATTTGCATCAAAGAAAGACATCAAATTAAAAAAAAAACAATAACTGGAGAATCTTCAGAAACAACAATGTTACAGACCACAGCATACAGAACATTTTCTTCATATATATTTTAGTCTTCACTTACATTCTTGTCCAAATGCCATATCTAAAAGCGTACCCTCCCTAAACCCCAAAACCAGCTGCTTTTTCCTTTCTCAACCTCAACAACTCCTTCTAACAACCAGTTTGTCAGTGACCCTTAAGAGCATGAATGGCAGGAACTGAGGGTACTTCAAAGGGCGTGAGGCTCATATAAGAGATTGTTTGGAGAAGGCACGAGGACTGAATCTGTCACTGGGATGGAACTAAAGTGAGGCAGAGTCAGAACACCTGGACAGCGTAAATTTCAAATGCCAGAGGACTTCTACACAAGGTTTCCGTTCCCATGGAACATTCTGTTCCCATCTGGGAGAGAATTGTCACTGTTAAATCTCACAATGGAGGTATACCTTGTAAACATGATAGATTTACCTGAGAAGCCAAAAACTTGTTTTGTTTCATGGAACACAGAAGATATTTTAAAAACTGTCCAAGCCTCTGCTTGTATTTAATGAAAGCAAATAACCTTTAACTAACCTTGAAACCTTCAACTTTTCCACATTGTATCACATTACAACCACAAACTTAAATGTTTTTTATTGAAATTTAGGTCTGGACTTTGACTGGCCATTCTAACACATGAATATTCTTTGATCCAAACCATTCCATTGTAGCTCTGGCTGTATGTTTAGGGTAATTGTCTTGCTGGAAGGTGAATCTCCTTCCCAGTCTCAAGACTTTTGCAGCCTCCAACAAGTTTTCTTCCAGGATTGCCCTGTATGTAGCTCCATCCATCTTCCCATCAACTCTGACCAGCTTCCCTGTCCCTGCTGAAGAAAAGCATCCCCACAGCATGATGCTGCCACCACCATGTTTTACAGTGAGGATGGTCTGTTCAGGGTGATGAGCAGCGTTACTTTTCCGCCACACATAACGCTTGCACATAACACACATAACAGTGCTCCTTGAGATGTTCAAAGCTTGGGATATTTTTTTTATAACCTAACCCTGCTTTAAACATCTCCACAACCTGTCTGGTGAGTTCCTTGGTCTTCATGATGCTGTTTGTTCACTATTGTTCTCTAACAAACCAGAACAGGCCTTCACAGAACAGGTGTATTTATACTGAGACTAAATTACACACAGGTGGACTCTATTAACTAATTAGGTGACTTCTGAAGGCAATTGATTGCACTGGAT
>JAZGTJ010013327.1:0-15087 GCA_036877575.1 Botia almorhae
GCTTATGCATCCCGTGTGTAACTCTTGTGGGTGGAATTAGTGTTAACGGCATTTTTCAGGTTGTTAGTTCCTCTCTAGTACAATAGTACTGATGCGAGACATAACTTTCTTAATTAGGATTTTTGTTTTCCAGTTGACACATCTAGACATTCTTAAAACAAGACAAAATGACAGGAGAAGCACAGCTGACTGAAACTCAGAGAATATATCTTAGAGTTATGGAGGACTATGGACACATTAGCCTGTCAGCTGACTTGTGGTCAGATGCTGGAGATCACCAGTAACATTCATTTTGACAGAAATGTGTCATTTATCACTGTAATCTTCTCAGAGTGGTTATGACGGAAGTCATCTTGTTTTATGTTCATGTTTATTGTCTAAGCTGTCATGTTAAGTGATTGCAGGTAAAGACACACGCGCTCCTTCTGTGCTTTGTAAAGCAGCTAATCTGAGAAGCTGCTGTGGAGATCTGAAAGTTACAGTGTGCAGTTAGCAAACAAAATCTGAGAAAACATTTTAGTTTTAGAAACTGATTGTTTCTTTGATGTCTTTAGAGCAATGTTTCAAGAGAGTGTAGCTAATCAGAATGAAGTCAGGTGACTGCAGGGGCAAGATTACAGTAAAAGGGATTGGTGATGTCATACTTTTACATTTATGTATTTGGCAGACGCTTTTA
This sequence comes from Botia almorhae, assembly GCA_036877575.1. Classification (NCBI taxonomy): domain Eukaryota; kingdom Metazoa; phylum Chordata; class Actinopteri; order Cypriniformes; family Botiidae; genus Botia; species Botia almorhae. The sequence goes on from JAZGTJ010013327.1 coordinate 677, forward strand.
TCCAAAGTGACTTAGAGTATATTTAAGTTATACATTTGTCAGCACGTGCTCCCCGGGAATCGAACCCACAACCTTTGCGCTGCTAATGCAATGCTCTACCAGCTAAGCTACAGGAACACGAAAAGGAAAACTGTAGATGATAAGTTTTGTTGTAAATAAGATGTTAACTGTTCACATCATGTTCATAGTTTTGGAGGGTTTTTGCATTTGTTTTCGTTCACTGTTTCGGTTGTTTATGGTTTGGTGGTTTGTCTTGAACCAAAGGCAGCTGAGACTCACAGCTATATGTGACATGAACAGTCTTTTCATTTCTACAAATCACAACTTCTGAGTAGCAATTACAAACAGTCGTCTTCGTCTGAAAGTAATCTCCAGTTTCAAAAGTCACAGTCAGCCAGCGTTCGGCCCATCGCTCAGACTGCCGCAGGGCAATCAGACCGAGCCTTTTGTTGTGTCTTTTCTGTTTGTGTGAGTTTTTGAGCTTTCTGAGGGACCAACCCAGTAATTGCTTTTTTGGAAGAGGAAAAAAGATAAATAATTAAAGCCTCTGTGGAAGGTAAAACTTCAATTACCCTTTCTGTACTCATTTTCACTCCGGGCATTTATTTGACTGCCATAATACAAATGCCAACCTGTAATGAACAGGAAATGCCTCCATTAGCCCAGATCAGTGCTGTGAAGCTCTGTGGGGCTTTTCTGATGTGAGTGGAGATGAGCTGACAGATGTGCTGTGTCGAGACTCGCTGTGGAAAACACACAACACTGAAGTGATGAGTGTTGTGAGCAGTATTTGATTGACTTCAGGCACTATGTTTAAACAGTGAAAACACCACCATGTAAATTGTGTTTGTTCAGATGTTGGTCTCAGAGTGCGAGTGGTGTTGTTAACAGTGTCTTTGAGTGACACAGGTAATGTCCCCCGGGTGTTAACACTAGATCAATGACTCACATCCAGATGAAATGACCAAAGAACGAAAACATCTAAATCCTTCTGACTGCCAGACGCTGACTGTTAATCATCTGATCTGATTGTAATTTTGCATGTCTGTAAATTGTACATTATAGATTATAGATGCATCAAAGTGCTATAGAACTATAGCCGTATTTGAAGGATTTGAACAGCGATGTCAATATCAACATCAGAACTTTATTCTGTTTGGTGAACTGAAAACATTTCTCTGTGTGTCTGTGTCATTATTTTTAGTTTGCAGTATGTTGCGATACAGTAGCAGGTGACATACACTGTGATATATATTTATTTTTATGACTGATTCTTTTTGATGTAGTTAAACGCTGATGGCAGCCGCAGTATAAAATGGAAAGCACATACCTACTGATTTTCAGTGAAGATCAAAATGGATTTTTCTGATAGCGGTAACTGCTCTGAGCTGATGCATGATCCTGTAAATCAAAGATAACGCCGCCTAACATGTCATTCATTCAGACTCGCGAGTCCCAGAGCATTACAAGTGTGTCAGCTGTATTAATCCACCGTCAGCTGACTGAAAGACAGTCTTTCAGTGTTGATTATCAACCTTTAGGAGGTCAATCTGAATATATGAGGTGTTGTATTGTGTATTGTGTGCAAGTACAATTGTGTGATTGTTGTAGCAATAAACAGATGAGTGTAAAAATGATGAGTGTCACAGGCAGTTTTTTCCAGAAACATTTTGTTATGCTGGTTGAAAGTCTCTTCACATCCTGATAACAATCACTAAGTAAAGAGATCTAAATATATATATATATATATATATATAAATGTATATCTTTGTGGAAGGTGCCATAAAATGTTTGTCCAATCATTGCATTCGGTCCAAATAGTAACATGAGGAATGTCTCTTAGAGCTTAATGCTGTTAATGTTTCACTGCGATAAAGTAAACGGAAATTATGATGTATCGTTTTGGTTGTTGGATATTGTCCAAAAGATTAACAACTCGGAGGTGAAAGAGTTTAAAATCACTTTGCTTTTCATATGAACCCCAATTTACATTTTACTCTCTTCCCTGTAGCTCAGCTGGTAGAGCATTGCATTAGTAGCTCAAAGGTTGTGGGTTCGAATCCCAGGGAACACACATACTAATATAAATGTATAACTTGAATGTGCTGTAAGTGGCTTTGAATAAAAGCGTCTGTCAAACACGTAAATGTTTTGTGCTTAAACGCATAAATTTCTGCTTCTAATACTTTTATTCATGAGACAGAATTGTATTAACTGTTCATGAAAAATGTCTTCTGCATTTATAGCAGATTCTCTTTTTTGTATTTTATTAGGTTGTGGCTAGTTTGTTACATGCACACATTTTTTATTCATTATGTTCATGATATTTTGATTAATACAGAGTTGGCAATGTTCTAATTGGCTGTTACAACCAGCAGAAAATCTGTGATGCAAAAAGCATAACATTATTCTCGCCCTTGCCTCTCATTATTACATCTGTATCTCACCGATCCTCTCTGCAGAACTACAGAGCAGTTCTTGTGGGAATCCTGGAGTTCCAGCCAAAGGAATTCTGAATGGAACGAGTTTTAATGTGGGAGACAGAATCCGGTACCACTGTGTGTCTGGTTACATTCTGGACGGCCACGGTCAGCTCACCTGTGTCACCAGCACGTCTGATGTGGCTGTGTGGGATTTTCCTGTTCCCATCTGCAGAGGTAAGAAAGAAACACAGGAGAGTGATGCTCATCATTATCTGCACTCTGATGTTCTGATGATCATCTGTTCTCCTGAAGTGTCACGGGATACAGCAGCTTTAAAATGTGTTTGTACACAAGTTGTGCATAAACACGAATTAATGTCATTGTGTTCTATGACCGAGGAATGATGCTAAACCTTGTGTCAGAAATCACATTGTTCCCCACAGTCAATTGTGCATGAACTGTTAATGACTCAGGGCTGGGTGATATTGCTTATAACAGTTATATCTCATCTCAACATTTTTTTAGCCTTCTGGCAGTATATCTCAAAACGTATGTATTTTATATGAAATAGTTTGAAAGAGTGATCTATATTTTCTTTTTCAATTAAAAGAACAATCATTTATGTTGTCTAACCTCATAGTGGCAACAAAATCATTGTGAATATATTCATGTAAATGTTTAATATATCACCCAGTCTTAAAACTGTCGCCGCTCCGCCTCCTCCTTGCCATCAGAGGGAAGTTCTAGTTTTCACTTGGGACTACATTTCCCATGATCCCCGTACCTAGGGCTGATTACGTTCTGTTTGGCACCTGTTTAAAATCAGCCTGGCTAATAAAACACAGGTCTACGCGCTACTCGCCGGGATGTCTTGTTTTGCCATGTGCTAGAATTCAGAGCATTTCCTTGGACTAATTTCTTGTTATCGACTGGATTGTTTATCGTTTCAGACTTTACGCTGCCCGCTTCTTGTTTTTGCTTCAGACTTTGTTGTTGATTGTTTGCTGCCTGCCCTGACCATTGCCTGTGTACCCGTTTTGATTTTGTCCCGTTTTGATGAATCTCTTCATTGCTCTGATTGCCGGTATCTGACCCGTGCCTGTTTATTAATTATCATGTTTAATAAAGGGCTGCATATGGATTCCGCTGTGCCCAGCATCTCCATTACAGAAACCAGTTGATTTCAAAGTGGTTTTTAGTGGATGTAGTGAGTACTAGCAAGTTACCTTGCTAGTAAATAACCACCGGTGTACCGGTAACTTTTGACAAGGAGAAAGTGTCCAAATGTTTGTTTATTATTTTAAACAGTTTATTACAAAGTTATATAGTTTAAAGTAAGTCTATTTTTTTCATCATTTAGACCCTAACAAACACATTTTTGTGAGATGTTTCTCTTGTGTTTGGATGTTTTGTGATTCCAGCACTGGGGGGTTGCAACTGAAGTGCCCTTGAGCAAGGCACCTAACCCCCAGTTGCTCCCCGGGTGCAGTAATGTGCTGCCCACTGCTCCGGGTGTGTGCGTGTGTTCATGACTTGTAGTGTGTGTTCACTCCTCACCAGTGATGGGTTAAATGCAGAGGTCACATTTCAGGTATGGGTTACCATATCTGACAAATACTGTCACTTTCACTTTCCTAATGCAGTGACTTTCAGAGATTTTTGAGAATGGATTAATGGTGCTGTAGGTGATGTTTTTATGGCACACAGAGATTTGTCCTGACAGATATCAGTAGAGAAGTATCGCTCTTGTCTCTGGGACAGCACTAGACTCACATTAAACAGCAAACACAAATGTGGCTGCAGACACCACATAAAGGTGTGGTCTGCCTGTCAATCATTCTGCATGTTCACATGGTACGAGCATATATGGGAGGCAGGAAGCTGAAAGAGTGGATTTGTTAGTTTGTTGTGTTGTTGTTTTTGACAGCTATTGTCACAGCACTTGTACAAGGGCAGTGTACAGCTGAGCTCAGGGTTTGATGTTTATTTTATTTACTTGTGTGTGACATTGAGATGATGGGTGTCTGCAGGGCTGTATGTGTGTCTGTGTGTGCCTGTGTGTGTGTGTGCAGCTGGATGGCGGGGTTTTGGAAAGAGGGGGGTTGTTTACTTTAGTGAGTTAATGTGGCACATGTTTTAGAATGGCTTTGTTTACAGAATCTTTAGCTGTTCAATTACTTTTCGAGGGCACTGTACAGTATACATGAGGCACTTTAATAATAGACTTGTTGGATTATAAACAAATCTTGTGAAGTTACTGGGTTTTAACTACAGAATTCTCTTGCTTTGTCTTTCATGTTTGCCTCTGTTGTATTATTTATGTTGTATTATTTATTATTATTTGTTGAATTTTAAACGAGCTTTGTTTTAAAGTTGTATTGTGCTTACAATTCTTTCTGGTTCTTGTTTGTCTTGTTGGGATTGCATTAAATATGGTGATTTATGATGTATTCAGCAGGGTCTGCTGTAAATTCAGGCTGTTCTTTTGCATTAGTCTTTCTTTGCACGGCACAATCCATCGCGAGGCAAAGCCGGCCCGCCGGGAGAAGCCTTATACAGTTAATAAAGTGGGTGTTGCTTTAATTACCAGCACGGGATCTTTGATGTGCACTACATATTGTAATTCACATTTTAAAATGAAAAGAAATTACGCTCGATTCCCGGAACATGTAAAACATGAATTTGACTGCAGTAAATATTTAATATAAAACCCAGAAAGCCTCATTAAAACCAGTTTAATCCAGCACACTTGTTTGATGTTTTATAGTCTCTTCTCATGTTTGTAATTTTGTTTTACTTACTTTCGATTTGGCTGAATGAAGGCGAAAACATAATCTGTGTCTTATTTATTTTTACTTACTTATTTATTTTATCATTACATTTTATATGGGTTTCATAACATGTCAGCGTTTTGATTTATATAAACTCAAAAGTTGCTATCACAGGGCACACAGTAGCTGCTTTAAATCCGAATGAGCTTCCTAGCTAGATAGCGTTTTAAGACATCTTAAGTGGACCTTGTTTTGTCCAAACTCCAGAGCAATATCACATGTATGTTCACTCAGAAGGCTACAGCAGGCTATAGGTTTAGTGTCGGTCTAGTATGTTTGAGTGGCAGTGGTGAATTCTGACACAGGTGACATGAGGTTGGTTAAACATCACAGAGCTGTCAGATGTATATTCCACTGATCCATCTCGCATTCTTCACACAGGCTGCAAGTCAAATATGGTGAGGGGGTGAATGTTAATAATTGTACAGTGTAGTAAAGGTCACGGTAATCAAATGAGTAAAATAACTAAATGAATTCAAATGCATCTCAAATTTAGTTTATTAAACCAAAAAAGTATATAGGATTTGGGATTTGGAGTCGTATGGCAACGTAGAGACCCTGTATAAACTTAATATTAAAAAAAGTAAAAACAGCAATTTTCAACACTTTTACACAACAATTGGGCAAAATTGTTATATAGTATGACAATTTATTTATATATTGACTAAATCAACCATGATGAAAAAATAACAGCTTTGAATAGCCTCAGGTGTCCCAGTCTGATTAGATTGCTCTGTTTCACTGGTTTTAGAAGGTTTTGGGCATATGTCAGCTGGTCTGACTGGGAGACCAGCTGGCCTACTAGGTAAACACCAGCTTTGTCAGCCTGGGTGACTAACAAACCACCTTGGGGTTATTTAAATTTTATTTTATCTGCATGGTACAACTTTATATTTTATATATGTGAGAGTGGGGGCCTGTTTCTTTGTTCAGAGTCTAACTCTGATTATTGTGTTGATGCTTTCTGACTGTCACTCTACTAGCATGATTAAAGAATCTTTTCAGTTGGTTAATTAACATTTTGTCAGAGACAACACATGAACATTTGCTGGACGTTTGTGTGACTCGTGCAGAAGTGATTCTTGATGATTTCATTCAGTGACACTCAGAACTTGTAGTCCTATAGCCAGACCAGCATGAAGAAACCAGATGAATCTGCATTATAGGGATTCTGACCTCAGGCTGTTTAGCACAGGTTTTATCATCTTCAGGCGAAGTAGATTCATCTCTGTGATGGAAATGTCTGAGCCTGGAGGTTTGCCTCTTCTCACCGCCCCTTTGGATGTTGTTAAAGTAAACGATATCGCTAAGCGCCGGGAGAAATGATGACTGAATGAGAGTGAGCTCTTGTGCTGTGGATGACTTCTTTGTGTTTCTGCCAGCTGGGTGGAAAACCTGTGACAAATGCAGCTCTCACCAGAACACTCCAAGATTATTAACTTACTTTTCAGCAAATGCTTGTTTTCACTAATGTGTATATCACATGAGTTAACGGAGAACATAGAGGAGCAAGGCACCAGAAAACTGGCAATCATTAAAAAAACAAACCGTGGTGAAATACAGCAGCGCTCCACCATCTTCTGCCTGGTTCTCCGGTCACTCTGAGAATAAAGAGGGACACTCAGTATGGACAGATGGTCTTTTGATCTGGTTTCCTCAGAGAACCTGCCCATGCTCTTGATGTAGGAGCCCATCCAAGAATCTCCAGCAGTCTTGTATTACCACCATCTTGTATTTCTCTTCTGCCTGTCTCACCACACACTCGTTCAGCAGATATCTCAGAATCCAGATGGGACGGGCCGTATAGAGAAGGAAACGCTGTTAAAAGCCTTGAGTTCTTGCCTTGCTTGCAGATTCTGTCGTGTCTGGTTGTCGAACACGTTTCCAACAACTATGTTGTCCGTCCACATAAACATTGTGAGCAGACTCTCAGGATTTTTGCAGGGCGAATTTTGAACGGCCCCATCAAATTTTCAGACAGCTTATTCCAGTGAGAAAAACTGCTGCAGAACATGTCAGGATATTTGCCTCGCTGTGACAGTGTAGTGTCTTGCATGGCAAAGCTGGCTTATCTTATCTCTCCTCACCTCCTTGCTCATTTAGCAGCTAATTCCAAAACAGAGTACATCAAAAACAGTTCTACAGAGTGGCTGTTTGTCTCAGAGCAGTGCTGCAGCCGTGAGTGCTGAAATCCAGCATAAAAATGTCATATATCCAGCAAGAACATTATCATTTCAAAGGCCTCTTTAAGACCCACAGGCTGCCAGTCACAGTGCCTGTCCCAAAAATCAGAAGCAGTGGCTCTGGCTACACAAAATTTTAATTAATTAAAAGAACTGTGAACAAAAACACAAAGGTCTTGAGTCACATTGAATGATTCTTTAGGTTTTAACCCAAGATTGCAGGTGAAGAAATTTAGATTTTTTTTGTATAGTAATTTGGTATATAAAATAATTTTTATTTCTCAATCAGAATGGATGTTGTGTGGTACCTGAGGTTTCATCTTTAAGGTTCAAAGTAAATTAAGGTATTAACAGTCTTGTTATTGTAGCAATGGCTTAAATAAAATGATTTAAATAAAATGATTTAAATGTATTGACCAATCAACATCCAGAAACCAAACTATCCATTTTATAATGTTTGTTAAAGAACATGTGCTGCGCTTCAGATGTAATTGTCCTTCAGGCACATACAGTGTTAGATTTGCATACAGTCTGTTGGCATGTTGCTTTAGTTGCGCAGCCACAGAAATGGCTGATGGGAAATGTTTTGTTCCCACATGCCTGTCGCCTCATAAATGCAGATAAATGAACAGTATTTTCTGGCAAACTGTAAACTGTTGCTGTTCTTTGTCACACAAAATATGTGCAAACTTAATTGTACAGTCAGCATTCACAATTAAAACATAATTATGAGCAGTACCAATGTGCTTCTGCTTGTTTCTCATATTTGCATGTCCTTTAACTCAGCCTGTCTGTGTTTAATCCAAATCACACAGGTAATTACTGAATTGTGGTGGAATGCATGTGTGCTGTTCTCATAAATGCAATCATTCCAACAGAACTCGATTCAAACTCATTAAACATTTCACAGATGCTGTTTCAGGAACTGTCCAGTAACTGTTTCCATCCAAGTTGTTGTCCCCTCCAGTTATAAGGTGCTTCATTTGGGGATGATGAAGTACCTGCTGGCACAGAATCTCATATATTGTGATTATAGACTGTGCTGGCCTGTGTATGACACAGCAGTGTTTGGTTCTCTTAGCCTCTATGCACAGCTGTGCCACACTCATTATGCTACATTGTTCTTGTATGTCGAACCTTGTGCCTGAATGCTGCGTTTTGCTAATAATAATGCTAATTACCTGACACTGTATTCAGTGTGGAATAAGTCACAAAAAATAAGTGTATAAAGTCGGTATTTACACACCATTGTACTTCTGTGATGTCGTATACATCAGTGAAAGAGGATAATTAAAAAAGAAAAATTTATCCGTGGAATTAATTAATTGTGGAATGTGAACATTTTTCTTCTTGATGACCCTGTTTGACAGAGAAATATCTCCCAGAATCTGACTGTTGGTGCTTTGCTTACCTCTGCAGAGAAAACACCTTATTACATTACCTGTATGTTAAGCGTCTGTGTGGTGAGGTCTGGAACCTCGTGAGGCTAAAACTCATTTTTATTTTCCCCTCGCATGAGCTGTCAGGAGAGTTCTGTGATAAAACATGAGATGGCCCAGAATAGCTTTTTGGGCCAGAATTGCACACACATATAAGGTAATTTGCAGCTTTGGGAGCATAAACTGCCAGCAGACATTAATAGATCTATAAAGCTGAAGCTGGTGGATGTTCTGCTTTAAAACATCTAAATACACAGACTTGATGTTTTAAAGAAGATCTGTACTGTATGAATTTAAAACCATATATTAATCTCTGTCATAAGCGAATATGAATTAAAAAGAAGGAATGAGATTTGGCTTGTCAAGACAAAATAAAAAATGAACCAGATTTCCCAGAATTCTTTGTGGCTACAGGTAACAAGGCATCTGGTCCCCGTCTGTAAGTGAAGAATAAAACACAACCTGGAATTGACCAATGCCTCCATTTCTGTTCATGCCAGGATCATAATTATGACTTCTGAGCTCATGAGTGGAAACTTCCCTTGGACTTGAAAGTGGAATTGTCTCTACAGTAGGGAATTAATGTGACTCTGCCCTCTCTCTCTTTTTATACAGCTGAAGACAGCTGTGGCATACCATGAAAGTCAAGCAGTTGTTGAACATCATATGTTTGACATGTGACACAGTTTTTTAGTTGATATGCTGTTTTAACTGTATTTTGAAGCACATACAGACTCTCTGACATGTAGAGCTCATTAAGAGTATTGTGGAGAAATGTTATCCTGCATGTGGTTAATTTAATTCATTAACAGACACTGTGTCTCTTCCAAGGTCTGGGCTCATTTATTATCATTTGTTTAGGAGAAACCTGTACAATACACATCCTACACATCAGTCTTCTCTTCAGAACATAACCAGTGATTAGTCTGACAGTGCTGAAGTACAATACTTTATGTGCGTTGTGTGCAGAACACTGACTGAGTGTGCAATCATCTCAACTCATAATGTTGTATGACAGCTTCTGTTGTCAACATTAAAAGGTGCTGCAAACAGTTTCTGGGCTGGTACACAGGACGTGTCCACAACACAGACAGATATCAGTGAAGTGTCTGGAGAAATCTCACCGTGAGATCAGAGAGTCTGTACACAGCAGAAAGAGAAGGGGGGTGTTGGGGGGTAATTCTAGCTCTGTCTAGAGGCTGTAAAACTGTTTGTTATTTAGCATCTTGTTTCTAATAAATGTATATAAACATCCATCAAACAAAATACATTGACTTCAGCAACAAAATGTCTTAAGGTATTAAGTCGTTTCCATAGATATCTCACAAAATTTTGTAAAGTTTGAGAAAAACTTAATTTAAGCTAAAGTGAAAGTGAGTTACTTATTACATAAGTAATGATTGACAGTGATTTTTTTTTAACGATTTAAACGATTTTTTCAGTGATAGCTTTACATTATGTAGAATGGCCAGTGTACACTGTATGTTTCACTGAATTTCTGTCATTTTGCTAGTACAGTAAATGAGGCAGGAACAGGGTATGTCTAGTTTCATTATTCTTTTGAAGATGCAAATTGAATATGAAAATGACTTACTGCATTTAGACTTACAAAAGCAAAACTACCATTTTCTGCAGGCGATACCATCTAAGAAATGTTAAAATAGACCCTAAATCTTCTGAAGAGACTTCATTAAACATCACAGATCCTGTTCTGTTCTGGTCATATTCACTTTCATTATTATGTGTCTTTGGTTTAGAAACTGCATATAGTCAGATTGTGTGTTGATTGGGTAGGATGAGGAAGAAAGCAGAACTCCACAGGGGTTCCTCTTTCTAATCTTGCACACATTGTTTACTAGTAGGCTGTTCTTGGCTGGAGTACACTACAATATACAACGTCAGAAAACAAAGTCATGTTTACAAGTTGCCTGATTGCTGTAATGAGGGTGGTTAAGAAGTGTCTGCCAAAGTTTACTAGCATAGTAAAACCAATTCTTCTGAGATTTGTCTGAGGCGGAATGAGATGTCCACATGCAGAACTGTATGTCTATTTTGTTTCCTGAGTACTTTAATGTCGGTGCTCAGATAGGCAGGCAGACCTGGAAATAAACAAAAGAATATCAAACAAGAGGTTTGACAAAAAACCAGGAACAGAACAGAACGTCCTATCACACAAAAGTACAAACAAACCCTGATAAACAGCACAAAAAACATGAGCGCTTCGATAGTGACACAGGTGTGAACAATGAGGGTGGAGAAGCAAAGTGAATGTGATTGGTCAACTTACATGTCCGTTAAATTGATGCTTTCTGTCTAAATGGGCGGGGCTTGGCCAAAATAAGTTGTTGGTTTTGCATTGTTCTGTAATAATACTGGAAATCTATTGAAACTCTGCCTGTTTGTTTGGCTCACAGCTGAAGACACCTGCGGAGAAACGTTCCGTGGGTCCAGTGGACTCATCTCGAGTCCAGACTTTCAGAAGGACTATCAGAGCAGTGGAGAATGCACGTGGACCATCCTGGCTGATCCAGGAGACACCATCTCGCTGGTCTTCACCGAGTTTCAGATGGACAGCAAGCTCGACTCTTTAGAGGTTGAGGGATCTGACCCACCAACAATATGGTGAGTGTGTTACAGGATTGTGTTATACCTCTCAGGAATACTGGGTTCTCATTGGTTAGATGCTGCATTTGGCAGTTTGCATAATGACCATTTAACTGTAATTGGCTGTTGTCCCAGGCAACCCATTTGTGACACATCTGTGCTGGTTTTATGAGGATGTTTTATCTAGCATGGTTTAATTCTAACATGTATCATTGGTTAGTTGCATTTGTGTTAAGCTGACCCATTAAACATATAGACCGCTCTTGGCATGTGACCCACTAGTTGAGTTAAACTAATTTAAACTCAAATCAATATTTATGTTTTAAGCACATAATACACACAATAAGCAAGATCATGTACAGTCAGTCCGTATATGCTTGTTATACACAGTGGTGTTTAATTCAGGAAACAATGTTAATTTGTTCCTCTGAGAACATCATTTACAATTAATGCAGATAAATTCATTGATCAAGTCACAGGATTCTTTATTTCATGGTGTGTAAATGATTTTTACATGACTGTCTGAGGGAAGAAAATGTGTGATTTTTGTGTTAGATTGTCTTCCATCAGAGCTCTGAAATGACTGTGTAAGGTCAGGAGAATGAATAAACACCACTGCTTTCAGCTGTCCATCACTGCTGAGTACTACAACTAACACTTCCTGTTGTGCTTAGCTGCTAAACCTGGACCTGTGTAAAAGAGCTTCTTACGTAGATCACATTTTAAGGTATCATAGACTTGCAAAACAACATATTGTAAGATATGTTGTTTTGGGCATGTGGAGTGGTTTAAACAGGCATTTGTGAGGTTGCTGTTCAGTTAAGATGATGCCGGGAAGGGCACATAGGCAGCACATAAGCACCTCAAGGCACCTCGCTAAAGTTTGGAGTGTCGAAGAGCATTACGTTAACCAAAGGAAAATGATTGTGTGTTGTTTTATGGCGTGGCGTTGGCCTTGCTCGTCTTTGCTTCATTGATTTGGTCACTGTTGTAAGCAACATGACAAATGAAGCCCAGTTTCACTCGGCTGAATGAACTTCACTCTTTAATATTGTGTGAGGCAAACAAACAAGTCAATAGTTTTTCTGGAATGACCTTTAAATAATTCTGCCATACATCCTGTGTATGTTAGAAAGGGCAAAAACAACATCTTGTAAGTTACAAATCACTCAGAGAAAGGGCCAAACTAAAATGATTTCTCTCACTTTCTGCTGAGGACGCGGTTTCTGTGTTTGGAAAGTATATTGTGTATTTGTGTTTTAGGTGGAACACAATGCACAGCTCAAATAAGACACCTGCGGCCACAGTTTCCAAATGTAATGCAATGGTTTCAGTGTTGTGTTTTGACATGTGGCAACAGTAAGGCTCAGGTGACCTCAGGTCACTCGTGTGCTGTATTTGAAGATGCCTGAAACCAGAGGAAAAGATCATTAAAATCTCCACAAAAATTGCATGAAAACGTGCATGTATGCAAACACAGAAAGTTGTGACTAACTTCACACAGGATTACAATGCAGAATTTTCATTTTCGTGTGAACTTGCTCTTCAAAGCTAATAATTGTGGTGTTTCCTCACACACAAGCGTCTTCTGTATCTGTTCACTCCTCAGAGCTTTTACACACTGGTGATGATTACAGTGATCCTCTGCATACATGATTTGTCACACTTCCCTGCACCACACTGAGGAAACACAACATACAGCACACAGGCAGAGATTATGTTGCACGAGCCAGTGGTGGCGTGTCGTCATTATTTTGTAATGATTTCTTTGTGAGGATGTTACTGTTTTATGTTGCTGATGTGAGGCACAGCCAAAATCAGTTTTATAATTTTGAAGGTAAAAATGAGGGACACACAGATTTTGGAAGCTGGACTTTTTCATCACAGGGTTTGGTTTGACAACAGTGTCACTGTAGTTTGACTCATTTCACAAGCTTTGTTTCTTCGTTTAGTATTAGAGTCAAATAAACATTCAGACCAGTCTGTCTGTCTGTCTGTCTGTCTATTCATTTACCTATCTGTCAGTCACACACTAGCACAGTGACCTGTACAGTGGCTTGCAGTTTTGCCTATGCAAGCGTCACTCCTCCAAAGCTTGTTCTAAGATCTTTCAGTTTCTGTCTGGAGGAGAAATAGAGAGTGTTTGTTCTCTGTATGCCGCAGCTGTGTGATTTGTTTGTGATTTGGAATCTGTCTGTCATAGTGTTTCCGCTGTGGGTCAGTGTACAGCAGACCTGCACAAACACACACATGCTCTGCTAATACAGTGATGTACATTATAACTGTGCACTCATCATGTTATCAGAGCTCAGCTGGTGAGCCTGATTTTCAGACAGATGTACAGCAGCTGGGGTTTATTGTTTACGAAGCGGGCAAGTTCTTCACCTTTAGGGCAGAATTAAAAAATATACATCTGTTTATTCATGACACACACAGAGCTCCCCTCAGCATGTACAGATTCTAAGACATGAGTCCCAGTATCCATTCTGTCTGGTTAATGGTGCTTGCGAAGTCAAGCATCAGTGTTACTGCTTACTAAGGATTAAGTGCATCTTGCCTTGTTCAGTTTGTGCTACAGAAATGATACATTTATATTTATGCTTATGTCAGATACTTTTATCCAAAGCGGCTTGCAGTGCATTTAAGCTACACATTTGATCAGAATGTTCCCGGAAATTAAACCTTTGCGCCGCTAATGCAATGCTCTATCAAATGAGCTACAGGAATGTGATTTGAAGTCATTTTAAATCATATGTGTTGGTAAGGATAGGTGCGCTGTTACTCTCCTAAACTGTTGGACTCAGGACAGGGGCTGGAATATTAAAAATACTTCTAAACACCCACCTAGCAACAGCATAGTAACACCTTGTCAACCACCCACAACACTCTACTGTGGCCCTCTGGCTATATAGCTGCATGTTTTCCACAGAC